>JBCFXI010001370.1:0-58277 GCA_038496175.1 Ampulex compressa | reverse complement strand
ATCCACGGTACTATAAAAGCTACGTTTCTGAAACAGCGATAATTAGCGGTACATTTTGATGTCGATGAGGTTTCGGCCTCCACGTGTCGCAGTGTGACTTGTAATAAAAAAAAGGGCTGCGATAAACAGTAGTGGTCCACTCGGATCACGTGTAATTTCTTGAGACTAAATATGTTAGGCGTGCAACTTCACTTCCGCCTTTTTATATAGATGCTTTTGGAAGTCCTGGTTTTTTCAATGCGAGATTCGCGTGCTGTCCAAAACATAGAGATAGCGGTGGTCAGCGATGGACAACGCTTTGAATCATAAATGTATAACCACTTTTTTCAACGAAGCCTCGAATTTCGGGAAAAACCAGAGGAAGCAAAGTCGCGTATCAAGTGTAATATACTTGATATATACTTAATATATTATATAGTATATTAATATATTGAATAAATTAATTTATATTATATAATATAAACATTAAATTAATATATATATATATATATTATATTAATTGCTTATATACTATAGCGCCATGTCTAATCATTCAAACGGCTTTTCGAAGACTCCCAAGCATCCCTGGTGTTTTATCCTTTCTATCCCTTCAACTTCAGAAACTGGATAACAAGCAGGTCATTTTTGTTCTCACAGTACTTATATAGTATAAACGAGACCGTGTTTCTTTCGCGCACTCGATAATCGCGAACGATCGATCGCGAACAGCGCCACGTCTAGCCGTATTATGCGCACGACAATGAAGTGTTAAACGTTGTGTTTTACTTTCGCGCAATCTCGTGGAAAAAACGTCCCTTTCTTCCGCCGTCGAGCGACGAGTTCGTTACACCACGGCCGACTAAGCGCAACCCGAGATCACCTGTAAAACGATCCGCGACGTCCACCTCCGGCCACCCACGTCGCTGAGAGGTCAATTTATACAACATTGTGTCGGCCACAGAAAAACCAGATACGGCCCTTCGAGTTAATGACGGATCAACGTGTTCGCGATTTGCGAGATGCGTGACTTTGGAGAATATCGTCGCGACGATCTGGAAACGAGTCTTGGGCGTGGTCCGGGAATTCTTTTCCTTTTTCTTTACGAGCGGAAAGGAGCCAGCCGAAGCTTATCCCGGTGTCGAGCTGCATGTCAAGGTTTGGGCTTTATTATTAAGATTTTCATGGCTTCGTTACTTTGCAGCGATATTTATAGGTTTTTATAAATATTATATTGTGTAGCTTCTGAATTCTGATGCGAGAGAGGATATCGGCCAATGAGCTCTTGCAAAACGAGATCCTTGTTTTTAGGTGGTTCTTGAACCGACATACGAAGAACCAACTTGTGAAAACTGATGAATGTATATAATATATAAATATAGATATATAATGATATATATTATATATATGTACATATATAATATTTATGTATTATATACATTTATCAATTTATTGTCGAATTATAATTAATTTAATTATGTATGTCGAAGCAAAGAAACTCATATTAACTTCTTCCAATAAGCACGTCGTTTCTAGATTCCTCCACTTCACACGTGTATACACAATATCTCCAAACATCGCTCGAGCGCTTTTGCCTCGTACCCAAAAATTAGTTCGCACAACAGCGGTCCAAACCGACCATTGGCGAACAAATCTGTTCGATGCAAGCTCGTGTATCGTTATTAATGAAAATACAGGTCGGCGTTGGGCTAACGGGTCGTTGGCTCGGGCGACCTCGATGCTGAAAAGTGCATAAAGAAAGCAGCTTTGCCGCGGTCACAATGGGGGGTACAGCAGGGGTACAACTAGGTGGAATGGAATGGCCGGGACAAAACGCACCTGCGGTCGAGTGGCGAAACAAAAACTCGTCAAAAATAGGCCGCCAGGGGCACTCTCGCTTTTACGCGCCTTCCCCTCCCACGCTTTAGACGATTTCAACGGGCTTCTCTCGACTCGGCCAGACCCTGTTGCTTCTCCGTACTTTTTTCATCGTCCCGCTTTATCCGACTTTTCCCCCTTTCGCCGTCTTAATTTCAGCCCCTGCCGCTTCCATCGTGGAAGTAACGAGGGCCGAGCATCCGCGGCGCCCCTGTTTCCACCAAAGTGCATCCCCTCGGCGCGATCCATCGATCCGAGCCAAGAGAGAGGACGATGATAAATTATAATCGACACTCGATACTTCACTACTGGATTTAGAATATTCAAGTGCACTTCGATTAGAAAATACTTTCAGCCTTGAATTCCGGAGTTCGCGTTCCTGGATAATGAAATTATCCGAATATCGTGCACCTCGATCAACTTTGTAAAGAGTATTCGATACTTGGAGTCCTTCGAGGAGAATCAGGCGCCGTCTCTCGCTCGAATTGTACTATATATTGTGGTATTGATCGAGTATCTCCGTATTGCCTATCGTACGCAGCGGCGCTTAGGTGGCCATTGTCTTTTGAGCAAAGGATTCTCTTGGACGAGGAGAGTATTTTTACGAGGCCAAGGTAATAATAAAGCGGGGCGGGAGATAAAGCGGTAGAAACAATAAACACGCCGGGGTGGCCGTCGGGCGTGGGCGGGGCGCGCGTGTAAAATTATTTATACCGAGGGCGATAGGACGAGGCGTATCCTCGGTACGGCGCGACCCTCGATTCGGTGCTCCACGTTGCGGCGGATGACGTTCCCAATTCGCAAACACTTTTATTCACCCCCCTCTTACCCCCGCCCCTCGGACGAAACAACCCTGTCGTGCAAACATCGCGATAAAAGCAACCAGCCGGTTCATCCTCCTCGCCCTCTCTTTCTCACCCCTGCCCCCCTTTCACCACCTCTCTTCTTTTTTTTCTCTCTCTATCTCCTCTCTTTTTTCCCTCTCTGGCTCTCTCCGTTCTCTCTCTCTCTCTCTCTCTCCCTCTCTTTTTCTCCTTATTTTTAAGTGTTTCTTGAACCGACATACGAAGATCCAACTTCTAAAAACCGATAAATGTGTATAATATATAAATATTATATATATACACACACACACTCATATACCTCTCTGTCTGTCTCTCTCTCTATCTATCTTTCTATCTATCTATCTCTCTCTTCGGCCCCACCCTCTTTCGGTTTTAGACGACAGGACGAGAGGGGCGGGTAGGGGAGGAGGACAGGGGAGGGGCCACGAGGTTGCTGGCTGCTGCGGCACGAAAATTAAGGTCGGTGACCACGGTTTCGTGACCCTTTACTCCGACAGTCTAGACGGGCCGAGCAAAAAATAAGAATCGGTGCTCCGCTCTCACGAATCGCCTTGGCTTTCGAGAGGTCTCTCCCCTTTTTTTTACCCTCCTCCTTCGATGCCTCGCAGGAAGGAGGCTGAGGGGGGAAGTGGGATCGAGTAAACTCTCGGTGAGGCGGTCTTTAACACTTTGCCGACAGGAGGGTTTGAATATATTTATACGTGACACTTTTGCTTTTGCATTGCGATATAAGTACTTTCCTTTTTTAATGAAAGGCTGATTATCCTCTAAGCCTTGATACTAATGGTGGAATTAGGTTTTGGGGGAAGATTCATGGTTGACGTGTGAAACAAGTTTGCCTTTGTTTGAGTGAGATGTTTGAACAACTTGCTGAGCATTTGCGCGATTGGATCGTTAGATTGATGAGAATCCTCGCTTAAAGTATATGATTTTTTTCTTTTTTATTAAATTATAAGCTTATAAGATTTATAAGTACGTTCTGATAAGCTGAAATGGAAACGGAGTACGATACAAAATGTTGCTAACGCATCGCTTTAGCCCTTCGAGAAATATCTGTAAACTACCAGTTGACTTTTATTCCTCAACTTTTATGGGTACGAAATGTGATTTCTGTCTTCTCTTGTTTTTCACCCGGTTCAGCTCGTATTAAGAAATACGCGCTATTGCGTCGACCGCTCTCAATTTTTCGTTTTCGAAAGGACGTACCGCTATATCATCCGAGATTGAAATGTTAACGTCACGTCGACATTAAATGTCGATGGCTAGAAATTCCCCGAGGATTTTTACGAGCGGCCAGATAAATGATCGTGGCGTGCAAATACGCCGTGAGAATGAATAACGAGCGATGCAAGCCTCGTTACCGGCCGAAGGATCGTTCGCCTAATGAATTTTAATCTTCTTGGAATTATCGCGGAAAAGACTAAAGGCGCATGGCCAATTACGGAGAGCTTTGCTCGAAATACTTCGAGTTCTTCGCAAAACGACTGGTTCCTCGTTTCTTAGAAAAAGTTCACGACTCCATCATCGTAGGTTTTAAAATTTTCTGTAAACCGATTGCAGCACGCATGCCGTTATAATATTCTATTGACTTCATTGTGCCATCGACACGATCGCAATGTCATTAGCTTAACACTATTCCTACCACGACCGGTCAAATGACCGGTCAGTGATTTCTTTGAAAAATTGTAAAACTTTAAGGCACGTTCACTTTTGAGATTTTTCACGATTTTCTCGCAGCATACGGATCGATAAATTGATCTATCGACATTTTTCCTTCGTCCTCTTTTTCTTTAAGGATATATTTAGTACGCTTAAATCTGTCTGAGAAAATGGCTCGTAGGAATAGTGTTAATCATTGCGCATGCGCGTTGAGATATTATTACGAAAACTCGCAGCCATTTTTCGAACGTATCACATATATTAAAAAAGAAAGAGACAAGTTTAGCTTCGATGGAACAAGAAACAGCTTCTACGGAACAGTAATCTACAGTACAGCAGTAAATCATGGAAAATTCTCGAAGATGCGCCGTAGGAATATTCTGCTGTCCCTTCTAACAAATACCCTACCCTCCGGTTTTGACATATTCGGTAGTTTCCTAACCTCGATTCTACGAACTGCACATCCGCTGTTCATTGAATTTGCGCTATGCTTGAGCGGCGTCGATGTTTTCCACGAAACTTTTCCCGCCGAGCCTCTCGCAGGCGCTAAGCCTCGTCGCATAATTATCGCGCGCATAATTCACAACGCTGACGTGCTTTCCGCGTATTCCTCGCCTTCGCCACTTACCTTTGTCGCACCTATGAATGGCCATTTGTAGTATGCAAATTGCGGCCATTGATGCGGCGCCTCTTGGTCCCTTAAAACGAGGAACTCACGGGGCGCGCCTTTCGTATCGTCGAAAGAATATCAAAGCTCGGCCGCGGATAAGATTTCTCGCCTCTGCCAAGGAGATCGAGCATCGCGCGACGACACGTCGCGTGGAAGGCTCAACAGGTTGATACCGGCTAATAAATAATGCGAGGCAACCGGCCGAAGTGCAACTTTGGGATTTGCGCGCGCTTTGGTGTCGTTGCAAAATTCAAGAATTTCCTCGATGTCAAACCTCGCGCATTACTCGGTTTTGATCTTCTTCCTCTTCTATAGGAACGTAGATGATGGTGAGAGATTTTAAACGAAGAAGCTTCGTCTTGATAAAATCTTTTTCGTATACAACTTTGCCTCCGCCGTGGCCAACGATGGACGATACTTCGAAATATAAATTTATAACAAGTTTTTTTATGGTGAAGCCTCACATTTCGGAAGAATCCGGCGGGAGAAAAATTGTATAATTAATATATACGGCGAACATCATTCGTTTTGGTATCGTGCAATATTAAGAAGCTCTTAAGTGGTCCGAATCTTCGAGATTTGCATTCGCTTTGGTGTGGTAAAAATTGAAGAATCTCCTCCGAGTTAAACCTCCTGCATTCTCGTGACTTTCTGCTCTTTACCTAAATACAAAAGGGAAGGAACCTTACGAATCCCGACTCGCATTCATTTTGGCATCGTGCAAGATTAAGAAGCTCCTAAGAGTTCCAACCGCTTACTGCTCCCTTTAGACTCCTTTATTCCGTTCAGAACAAGTGCATGGTCGTGCGTTCAGACGTCCGAAATTGCTCGACTGGATTTTACGAAGATGACAGAAACGTGGATTTATAGCGTCCGTAAATTCGGTTACTCGAAATTGTCAGCATGCTCTGCATTCAGTGCTCTGTTTCTCTCCCTCTCTCTCTCTCTCTCTCTCTCTCTCTCTCTCTCTCTCTCTCTCTCGTTGTCTTTTGCTGCCTCTCTCTTTGGTAGTGCCGCAAACGGCGTGAAAGAAAAACCGCAGAATATCCGCATTATGACGAAATACCCATCGTAACTTGTCGCGTATCTTTTCAATTCGACGAAGCGGCTCGTAATCGAGGAATAACTGCTCCGTGCTTCCAGAAATAAACGCGTTATAGGCGAGAGAACTTTCTGAATATAAATATAGCGTTAACCTTCCGCGATCGAGAAACTTTTTTAATGCTGATCTTACTAAGGTCAAGTTATTTTCCGAAGGTGGAGATTTGCGTTGAAAAAAAATAAGAAGGTCGTGGATGGTTAAACGGCTATGAGAAAAAACGAGTCAGCATAATTCTATAAACGCGTATAATATACATTTTTTCTTACGGCCCAGTCTTTCGCACACTTTGTATTTTAATACCCCATCTTGTCTGGCGGACTTATAATTTCGGTCGATCGCATCGGCATTTTTTCGCATTTCATAATAATAATTCTGACCACCGGTGCGTGGCTCGAGTAATTAAACGGTTACTAAATTACGCATTACTCCACGAGACCAGACGCAGAATTAAAATACAAAGTGTACAAATACGTGCTGCGTCTGACCAAGAATGACCGATTACTCTAAACACTATTCCTACCAACTATTTTCCAGACCTGTTTAAACGTACTAAATACATCCTTACGAAAAAAGAGGGCGAAGAAAAGATGTCGATACATTTATTTATCGATCCTTACCCTGCAAGAAAATCACGAAGAATCTCAGAAGTGACCGCGTCTGAAAATTCTACAGTTCTTCGAAAAAAATCAGGTCATTCGATCGTTCGTGGTAGGAATAGTGTTAAACTTTCAGCAGACTTTCCTAGTAATTCGACTAAAAAAAAAAAACTCACGATCTCTAAAAAATCACGTCATTACACACCAGTCTCTCGGCGAGAACGTTGCTTTATCGCACGCCCTACCGAAAGTGCACTCTTGGGTGCAAGCCCCCTCTCTTCCCCTCGCATGCAAGCAGAAGCGAAGGTTGTGCGGAATAAAATTATCCGCCGCCTTGAAAAATTAGCGGAATTGGCGCGATCAATCGGGCGGCGCCCGGAGCCAAATCGACGCCACGGAATTTACTCGAGCCGAGCCCCGGGGGCTCTTTGTCCCGTGCTCCGCCTATGCCGTGAAATTGGCGGCATGTTTTCGAAACCTGTTGAACGGGTTTCTTATTTTTAACCGCTTCACTTGCCTCGTTTAGCGCATCCCAGGCCGCCGGATCATTTCCCTTCGCCCTCCTGGTATCGCACCGATAACCGGGCATTCATGAATCAAGGGGCCATCGTTAACGCCAGGACCAATGGCCCGGCTCGACGTGTCTCTCTATCGATTCACCCCTTTTTTCATCAAGAGACGCGCTACGCCCTTGGCGCGCAATTAATCGCGAAAGTCTGTTTAAAAGGAAAAACCCTCTGTTGCTGTGGCGGACCAGAGTATTGGCATTTGGATTAAAGGGGTTTTTGGAATAAAGCTGGCACCTTGTGGTTGCGCGATGAGTCAAATTTGCGGTTCGAGTTATTTGAGCTTTGCCTGAAATATTCTTTTGAGTGAGGTGTATTATAGTTTGGATAATAATTGTACGTGAAGAATTACACGGAGTATAGTGTGTAGATATGTGGAGCTGGAATAGGCGAGTCGAACTATTGGTATGGACTGCTTATAAATTCATTATGGAAAAAATCGTATAATATGGTGAAAAAGTGAGTAACGAGGAATGAGACATTTATGACGTCTCAGCGGGTCAGCGTTTACGTTTTGAAAAGGATGTGTTGAGTTTTCGTGTATTCCGTTTCTGCTGAATTCATACAACGTGCATAATCAAATATACATACGCATGCTTAATGAAGAATCTTGTCGAAAAGCGCGGAATCCGTTTTCATGAAAGCGACTAGTCGCGCAATGCCCGAGAAATAACCAGAATTTTTCTAAAACTTCAGCGCTTCGCACTCTGCATTGAGCCACGATCAAATTTTCATACCTCGTTATATCACTGTTCTATAATGCGATATTGAATTTCAAGGTTTGCCAAAAGCGTTAAACAACTGGTTTTTAGTTTTGAACTGCAATTTAGAAGTTATTACGTTTCAGGAAATTCCGATAAATTTAGTTTCAGAACTCGCCGCGCTTCGGTTAATACGCATACGATATTAAACTATGCTATTATCGGATGCGTTATCGAGTTATAAATAAGCGTAGAGAAAACCCTCGAGCATCACCGCGGTTGGTATTAAAATAGCCTTCAAGATTCGATCGGCTCGCAAGGACACTTCCAAGATACCTTCTTTGCTTTCCGCGTTTTATGCATTTTTTATGCGCTCATTATTTGTCCCGTACAATTTCGCATACAATGTAGAGATGATATTGGAAGATTTCTGCACAAAGCGAAAAAGAAGCACCTTCTTTTTCATGGAGATACCTCAAAGTTTCTTGCACTTCACAGCTCCTGGATCTGTTTCTAAAATCAACCAATCCCACGAAACTCGATCGAGCATTGAAGAACGAACCAGAGACTTGCTCATTTATACATCGAAAGAGAACTGGAGAAGAATGAAATTGCAACAAATGTCCTCGACGTTCTTTCTTATCGAATCAATATAACAGCACGAGTCGATGCACGTCTTCCTCGCTTTGAAAATAGCGAACATCGACTCAGACGATATCTTTGCACGCTCGCTGCAATTCTCTGAATATAGGGTGGGCCATTTAAACGTTTGTTTTTAAATACGCTATAAAACGAGTCTGCATCGATATTTAAAACAAAATTATTTTTTATCGTGAAGGTTGGAGTCTCCGATTTAAGAATTTTCAGACTGTCCAGCTATTCGAATTTCGAGCAAATCGGTCACACGAGTGTTGCCATATCCTATAATTTAAAAACAAACCAGTAGATAGCCCACCCTATATAACCACCGTCTTTTATTTTTATTATATTTTATGTTTCCAATAAGATCACTCTGGCTCTACTCAATCGTTAAACCAGGTCCGCTCAAAATTTCATACAGACAGTACATACATAACTCACGATACCAAAACCCCGCTCTGGTGAGTTCGACGATATTCGGATCACGATTCCTCGAAACATCGAAAGAATGCTGCTCCATGAAAAATAACAAATCTCAAAATACAGCTTCAAACAATCGAATCCGCTGAACGAGCCTGCGGAGTCGGTAATCACGCGAGTGAAATTGGTCGAAAAGCGCGCGGTATTTTTTTTGAGCCTCAGGGCCGCTTCTCCACCAAAGGAAGGACGTGCGTTATTCGAATGGTGGGACGTGGCGCAGGATCGTGGCTCGATGAAAAAGATATTCGACGGGCAGACGGGTGGACGACCGATGTCACTGACCTTGGTTAACGATCGCCAGTGTCTGCAGGACCCTCGCCAGATCCGATTCCAGAGGGGAACTGGACAGGATGTAACCCTGCCAGTACTCGAATTTATAGAGGGTCGAATATAATGCGCCGCGCACAAAGCAGCTCGCCGACTGTGTCGGACAATAACAGGCATTTGCAATCGCCATCGAGTACCTTTTAGCTACCGAGCTCTTCGCGTTGGCACGATGTCGTCCGCCGCGTCAAACGTTGATTTCACTTGGATTTCGTCGTCGTATTTATCGTACACTTCACTTATATTGGATCGATGAAACTTCTGGAAGGTGGCTCTCTCGCGTCACGAAGGAAGAGGAGTCAAAGTGAACGCGATTTACTTTACGTGCCGCACAGAAGTTTTTTCCTTTGACAATGCACTTGCACGGAAGTATGACACGTAGTGTAAAGATCCAGGTTTGTGTCGTGAGCGACTTCATGAAGGCTGTTTCGGTTATATACCATCAACGTGTTCTACAATTAACACTAGAACTACCAGCCACTTTCTAGGCATATTTAGAGCACCGCATGCGTCTTTAAAAAAAAGGGGACAATAAATGGAAATTTCGGTAAATCAAAATGATGATCTAAATACTGCATGAAAATCATGGAACATCTAAAAAGATACATCCTTATAAAGTACTACGATTTTTTCAAGAAACGACTGACCAGTAATTTTGACTGGTTTGGTAGCCTAGTGTTAAACATGAGGAGTGAACAAAACAAACGCAGCATCACGGAGATGCCAAAATTACGAATAACCGGTTTCTCGGACGATTTTGCACGAAAGCTTTCGTAATACTTAATTCGATACGTATTAACATTGTAACTTCGCACATTACGGTTCGTTGTAATCCTACTTATGTAGCTTTAGGACTTTTCGATCAATCGTTTATGAGCCTATATTCGTGCAATATTTTTTCCTCGTTTCCAATTATGGAATATATGTCGTTTGGCGGGATATAAATAAAGCACCCTGTGCAAACGCTCTTGAGACGTTCTTGAGTTTCTCAGAGATTATCGATCGAGCATCGATCCGGAGTGACGCGAGTCCGTTTTTCCACGAATCTCGCGACGTCGGAGCTCGTTCTGATTTCAACAATCCCGGGCTTTGCCTTTGAAAATGCGCGAGCTTGAACGTTCGCACGATTACTCCTTCCTCGCTTTTTTCTCCAACGTTTTCAGCGTTTATCGGAGCTTTTTCCGTCGGTACAGCGGCTCTTGTTGTAACACGGCAGCAAGGGTGGCTGTTCCCGTTTCTCTTTCACAATGCTGTTCGCCGTTATTGGTCACGATCCTTCATTTGACGCGGTCTCTTATCATCCTTCGCCCACTAACCCACTAACCTACTTCAGATATCGATTTTACGGGCACCTTAGACTCAGCTCCGCGGCTCCTTTCCTCGTGCGCCGTTTGTCGCGAGTAAAGCTACGCGCGGAAGCATCTCGATGCTCCGTGGGAAACGATGGTACGCGATTGAACACTCGCGTGGATCGTCCGTTAAACCCCTCGAAAAATCTAAAATTTATATGTTACAAAATCTGGTGTAACTTATTTCATATAGATATATGAGTGTAGTTCGCGTATGAATTTGTTATCGCTATTCTTATGAGACATTAATACAGCGCTTTCTCGTGTCACTAGATTATACCCTCTGTACTTTATAAGCGTACAAGATTTTAGAGTAATTACACACGCATGCAGGCAGGCAAGCGAGGAAGACAGAATGTCGCGGATGACGCTCGAAAAATCAAATATCAGCGTGTCGTTGAAGATAATCCAAGAATCGAGCGACAATGCGCACCGCAAAGGACCTCGCGAAATGCAAATGGCGGAACATCGCGATAGATAATCGAAGGTTTAAACCAGAGGAAATATCAGGAGGAGCGTTCCACTCGAAAAGCGTCCTTGAATCGTGTCGTTTCGCAGGTCCGCCCGCTAATACGCGCCGAAAAGGGGGGAAACGAAGGATATTGTTCCGTTAATAAACGTGCCAGGCGGCGAGGAGCGACAAAGCGGCGGGTCAAAATCGGATTTTGTCGCCGTGCGAAATTCCCAGCACGGGTAAACTCGTAGGGCGGCGTCAGTGGCATTAGGGCGTGTGCACACGCCTGCCTCGCTCTCGAGGGTTTAAAAGGCAGTCTGCTGTCCCCCTCCACCCCTTCCCCCCCCCCCCCCCCGCCAACCTTCCTGTTCCCTCGTACGCAACGGGATCTAATCTTGGGAAGTGCATTCGCCATTGTTATTGCCTCCCACGATCTATCGTGCATCGCCTATCGACGTTTCGACTGCTATCCATAAGTATCGGGATACGTGGGAAGTTCGGATAAATAGGCTATTAATTCCAGAACGAGCTGGTCGATTATTCGTCGTATAAATGCTGCTAACTTCGGTTTCAGCTCATTCCTCGATAGGAGAGCCTTCGTCAAATAAAATGGTGGATCGATAAGGAGACGTATATGTTGGTGATATATAATAGGGCACGTGAGGTATTTGAATGGATAGCCTGTTAATTTTGTGACAAGTGATTGTTGTTTAGTAATAGGATATTATGTGTATACGACGAGTGGACAAGAGAGATTATACGCGTAAGATTTATTCGGTGATATTCGATGTGCGAGTGACAGGAGATTTTTAGGTTATATTCCAAAACCACGTTTGACGATGGAAAAACACTTCGAAACCCTGATTTTCAGGTTAACTTCTTATTCCTCCGTGTAGGTATATCAAGATTGTACAACACTGTCCATATATCGTCTTCAAGATACTTTTTCCACTCGATACATTAACTCAACATAGACCGACTCTCCAGTATTCTCCGCTTACACGAAAGAACTCTAACCGTAGAGACATCGGACGTCCTTTGTTCAACGAGCGCGGGATTTTAAAAAAGCACACCGAGTCGGAGCAAGGCATTCCATGCCCAAATTAGACGCAGAGCCGCACATTCTAATTGGATAAATCCACCAGAATGCCCCTTCCGCCCACGCACCGAGGCCGAGGCCGTAGAAATAGGCATCGCCACGCGCATCGAGTTAAATGCACCCGCTCAAAGGCACGGGAGAAAATAATTACGCCGCTGTGAACGAGGCCTAATGGCCGTGGTTCGACGCCCCGTGCCTCGTTCAGTCCCCTGGCCGTTTGTCGTCTGGAAAAGTTACCGCAGGAGGGAGCTCGCCGGCGGTAGAGCAGGAAGACGGCGAGGGGCGAGGGGCGGGAAGGAGGCGCGAAGGCGACCAAGGAGGGCGCGCCCTCACCCCCACGGCGGATCCATACACATCCCCCTACCTCGAGAATCGTCCTCGAGCCGAGCGCGCAGGGTGAACGCACCGGTCACGATGACGTCACCTCCCCCGCTGCCTACGTCACGAGGTTCGACGTCACGGCTCCACCCACCGCCAGCCCGCATTCGCGCTCGGTGACGTCATTCGGCCCCTATCGAAAATCAGCTCACGGACCGTGGGCTGCTCAGATGGCCAATGGGAAGTGCGCGGTGGGCGGAAATGAGGATGAACTTGGTATTTAGAATGGACACGTTATGTGCGTTCACCCTCGACCGAGCAGGTCTTTATTTAACATAATTCGACCCCTATTGAAGGTCGGGCCACGGATCGTGGGCTAGTGGAGTGGACAATGGGAAACGTGCGGTGGGTGGAAACGAGTATGAACTTGGTGCTTAGGATAGATACGGATATACGTTCACCCTCGAGCGAGTAGGTATTTATTGAACATCATTCGACTCTTATTGAAAGGCGGGCCACGAATCGTGGGCTTGTGAAGTGATTAATAGGAAATGCACAGTGGCTGGAAATGAGTACCTATGAACTTTACGAGGTATTTAGGATGTATAAGGATATACATTTGCCTTTGGCCTTGTAGGTATTTATTTAACATAATTCGACCTCCATTGAAAGTCGAGCCACGAATGGTGAGTTAGCGTAATAGCCAGTGGGAAACACGCAGCGAGCGGAAATGAGGATAAACTTGGTACTTGGGGTGGATGCGGACATGTGTTGGCGTATTTACCTCTCACTGGGTAGATTCGATGATCGAAAAGCTTCGATGTCAAAGGCATGCGTTTCCTTAATGCAGAGATGGGGCATGTGTGCGCTTATACCGGGTGGCGGGAAGCTATCGGACTTGCGCAATTTGCGCGCACTGAGAGCCATGCAACCTTGCGCAATTCCGTGCAATCGCGTGCAATCCGAAAAGGGTCACCCGTCCGGGCATTATCGTACGTCAGGGAGTTTTATCGTGACTCATGCGTGACTAGTGCTAGCAGCTATGCACGCGGTGCATCGTCGAGAGCCACGAGTACCATAACGGATCGTGACGTTCGTGTCATCGGCCAGGTGGACATGCTATTTCTATCGACGCATCGAACCATAGATCGTCGTACGTGCAAGAACAGGATTTTACAGCAAATTGAAACTCTGCAAAGTACTCAGAAGCGAGGTTTTCTTTCAAGTTTGTTTATTTATCACCTTGTATATTATAGCTTGAAGCTATGTCGCGGTAATACTTTTTTTTTCTACTGCAACTTTTAATATCCGAAACCCTGATCGGACGAAATAGAGCAGGATTGCCTTTGATATGAAATTATTGAAAGCTTTTCGTATTGATTATCGAAATAAATAATCTGTTCCTCGTAGTAAGCAGCTTGATTGTCTCCGATCTTGGAAATATTTTCCCAGCAAATCGGAGATATGATGTAAACGGTGTTAGGAAGCTCGACTATTATGATTCATATCGCGATACGATAAGCGAGCTTCTTTCGAAACGGGCGGTTAAACCGCCTTGAACTTTACGAGCAGCCTCCTACACGTTTTGAGCTTTCGCGTGCATATCGTCGTAGAGAAACAGACCTGCGGTACTTGGAAAAGTAGCTCGAAAAATCTTGGAATGCGATGTTGTTGCATGATGCGGCGCAAATGCAAGCCGCTGCATCGATCTACGCGTACGTCGAGATTCCTTCGCAACGGGAAAATGTGGCAACCGATCGTAACTTTCTCTAATATCGTTTCACCGGCTGTGCCATTGTGAGATTCCAAGGATTTACGGTCGAGGCTAATCGATAGACCGGAAGGGCGTTCATTTCCATGTAAAATCAATTAACCAAAGACGAAGCACGGGATTTGTCGCGATATTAATACTAAATCTATCAGCCATTTTCCAGAGATATTTAAGTGTACCAAATGTACCCTTAAAGAAAAAGAGAAACAAGAAAAAATGTCAATGGATAAATGATCTATACGCGGCAAAAAAAACATGGAAAATCTCAAAAAATATCTCGTCTCAAAGTTTTACAATTTTTCGAAGAAATGACTGAAGATTGAAATGTCCGGTCATTTTAATGTCGAGCGCGTCCGCAAAATTCAATTTCCGTCATACGATGCGAATTTATGCGACGCAACGATCCCCACCGGTTAACCCGGGATTGAAATTTATCCAACTCCCGATTTTGCCAGAAACCTGAATCATCGATATCAATGAGATACGAGTTACGCGAACTTTCCTTATTTTTTTTTATCCTCATATCGGTGCAGATAAACGAATCGACGATATCGAGCAAAGTCGTGGTAAAATCTTGTTCCACATTATTCACGAATCGCGCTCGTTATTTCCGCGTAACGTATTCAAATTTTCTGTCCAATCTATTCGCGAAGTTTCTCTTACTTCGTAACTAATGAGCCTGTTCTCCGAGCACGGAAATAAATCGATGCTACGTGTCCGAGCTTTTGTTCGAAGTTATTGTAAAAATGACTGGTAGGTTATTTTTAAAGATCCACTCACGAAGCTCGGTTATTTTAGGTGCACAAAGAGAGTCAAGTAAACGGTAGATCGGCCGATTCTACGAAATAACACATTAAGCTTTTGTATCCCGCAACCTCCACGTATGTCGACTCTGACCGAATTTCATTGTCTTTCTCGCACTTCCACATATATGCTGCAGTCGATGTATTAGATAACAATTACCAATACTTCATACCAATGTCGCAGGTGAACGAGTCTTTTTTTATACAAATCATCACCATCTATCGCAAATCACTTTCGTATCGCTGCCACGTTTGAAACCTTCGCATTCCGCACTCGCAAGAAAGGGTGAAAGTGAGAAGTTTCCGCTCGACTTGCGGGGCAAAGTAATCTGCCGGCAGCTTCAAAGGGTTTCAAGTGAGAAAAGCGCGGAAGAACGGGCAGAATGGGAAAATGTTTAAGGAGCTCTCCGTTTAAGAGTCAAACGACTCGTCCAGAAGCTCGACGAGGGCGCGCACCGAGCAGAGGGCGCACCTCTCTGGATATTTGGATCGAGCCATTATTCTTGCCCGACATATTGTATCTCATCTTCTTGCATCGGCTCCCGGCGGAACATGGCAGATCGCGGCGGCTGCACGAGTGCACTTGAACCAGTGCCATCCCACGATTTTTGTCGCGCTACACTTGTTGAGGTTCCAAAGTCTTTGCCTGCCCGGTCGGTTGGGCAGAGCGTTCGTCTCCTCCCGCGACTTTGCCACGCTTTGGCTAAGTCTTTTTATTATCGTTATTATTTTGCCAACGAGCGAGCAACTCCTTGGTACGCAGAGAGGATGATTAAGCGAGTAGGGGAAAGGACGATGCACGGAAGAGCAGTTTAAAAGAATAATTAATGAAAATAAAAAAGGAGGACGAAGTACTGTAAAAAAACACTTAGAGTACGGTTTAACACTAGGACAACCAGCCACATTCTAAGCATATTTAGAACGCCACGTACATCTTTAAAGAAAAGGGGAAGGTAAAAAGAAATTTTAGTAAATCAAAATGATGATTTAAATACTGTATGAAAATCATGGAAAATCTCAAAAAGTACATCGTTATAAAGCAGTATGATTTTTTAAAAAAACTACTGACGAGTCATTTTGACTGGTTTGGTAGTTCTAGTGTTAAAGACACTAGTGATTGATCGAAAAGATTCATTTTTGGCCGAAGTGAGTTCTGTAACGAAACGTGTGGCAAGTGTTATTAAAGTGAAAAAGATCTTCAAGGATATCTCGAGGAAGCATTTAAGGAGAATATCTCGATCATCTTAGGACAAGATATTGTCCCTCCCATAGTTTTTCTTATGAATATAATATCTAATATCGTTCTTCTATCATCCAGTGTTTGCAGATTTAAATTCATAGATATCGAGTAACAATTATGTGATTCGAAGAATCTGAAGAAGAAAGACAGCCGGGCAGGCCGCAAAATAAGAACTCGAATGGCTTGTTTACTAAAAAGGGGCGGTTTGTTTGCAAGAAAAGAGGAAAAATAGGATGCTCGAGAAAGAAGTCACGGTCATATTGCACGGACGATTTATATCGCGGGCCTTCGGAATGTCGCGATAACGATGTCGTCGTTGTAACGATAGGAGGAGTACGCAAATGTCACGATGCACGCACCGTTGTCCGCTGACAAGAAGCACCTTGCCAGGAACGTGAGTTTAATAAGTCCGACTGGAAGATGCACGTATTTTCGACGCAAGCCTATTATTTGCTAAAACGGTCGCGCGTGCTAATCGCGGATTTCTACTATTTCGTAACCGCGTGACATCACGGCCTAAATGTCGAATACCGATGAACGTCGAAAGTGGAGATATGCGTGCTCGCAAAATACCCTCCTAAGCTTATACTTCTTAACCCACGATAGCACTAATCACGAATATCAACCACTATTATACAAGAATCTACTTATCCAATTATATTCCCTAATCATAGAAGAATCAGTTGCGCACAAGAAAAATGGCGACAGGAATGATCGACCAATCGCACGAATTGCTGGTCCAATGGAACGTATTTATTGGATGCCGAATATAAGCGGCGCCAGCCAATCACGGTGCGTGCCGGATATATCCGGCGTTGGTAGCGGAAGAGTTCACAAACCGATCGTGCGTACCGGTCACGTGGACTCCATTGCTCTTTAACACGTGACATCACGGCTCAAACGTTGGAACTCGAGGAGCGTCGAAGGTGCGGATAGGCGTACCCTGGGGAAGAGTCGCTTTGGCCCTCCGCGGACCAGCGCTTTTTCTCGCCAGTCAACGATGACTAGGAGCGAATGACGGGGGCTCGGCGCGTCATCGAATGCCCTTGTATTTTTAAGGCAACCCGCCGTAACGACGCCGCCGTACGGTTACGCCGATCGCTCCGTTTAAGCGAAAGGAATTTGAGAAAAAAGGCTCTCGCTCGCATGCGTCTCGACGATGATCCCCCTGCGGTTACGGGAGCCGCGGACTCTTGCCTCGAACTGGTCTTCCAACTCGCGCTGCGACGTTTTTTCCCCCTTTACCCGAGGACGTAGCAAATTAATCTCTAAATCAACGTACGTAATTCCGGCCTGGTCGTCGCGCTCCAGTCGTGGCGGAGCGTACGAGTAATTACGCGCGAGAATCGCACGGTCTTTCTGCGTTGACGATGGCTCGGTGCAGACCGACAACTTGGCTGTTAATTTCTAAATCGGCACGCGAGCCGAAAGGCGCATTGATCTCTAAATTGAGCAAATATTAATTTGGGAATTAACGCGTCGATGGGAAATTGCTCGGTGGTGAATCGATGTTTGGATCGCTTTACTGGTCTTATAGCTGAAATTTGGGGATGAAGAATAAATTCTCGAAGAGAATGCAGTGGTTTGTTTGATTTGCGCTGGCTTAGCGCTGCTGGAAAATGTGGATAGTCCATTTTCGAATAAACGCTCTGCATATTATTTTGTTTTGGTTAAGATGGTGTTGGTGATTGATTTTCGGATATATACGGTAGCCCTAATTTATTTTCTGTTGATATATATCATTATAAATATATATATATATACATCAGGGCATTGATATAATTATGAAATAAACCCGCGAATGAGATTCATCGTCGCCTCTTTATCGCACAAAGTTGCTTCCAAACACAGCAATTAAATAACCGAGTCAACGCTTTGACCGTAATTCTACATAGGCCGGCGCAGGTAGCATTGCGAAATATACCCGTAATTTTGGCCAAACAAGATGCACCTCGTATTTGCATTTACGACAGGCCCAGAGTCAGCGGGCTTCGTAGCAAATTTGCCTCTAAATCAACACCTCGTCCGCAGCTCCCACTTTGGCCGATACGTACGATTACGAAACGTAGGCGTAATTACACGCCGCCAAAAGCCCCCCCGTAAATTACGTCGAAAACGGTATTTTGATTTACAGAGCGAGCCATTAAAGCGGGATTGATCGTTCCGCGACAGGCGCGATCGGTCCCGTAATTGTCATACCGCATAAATCCCTCCTGGAAGTTTCGTAATTGCGCCAACATCGTTTAACCGGGAGAGGCTCGTCTCGTTTCTGCCAACTTCGTTGTAACCGCGATCGCCGATTAATTGGATTGCACGGCATTTTAAGTCCACGAGGCTGCGTGCCTTTTTTCGGCCCTGGCATCGACGACTGGCACTGAGGCGGCCCTGACCTTTAATCGCGGGGACCGAAAAGTTTCCAGGAAGGGGGCGTAATTCACCTGAGGCCGTCTATTTCGATGTTCGAGGAAGCCGACTTTTCTGGTTTGACGGGTCTTCGATCTCGTTTCCCTCGAATTCCCCGATTTCGCCTTCCGCCGGCCTTTCTCCTCGCTGATTACCGCTCGCGACCACGATAAGTAATCCGTGGACGGATAACCATCTTTTAATACGATGGTTAGTCGCTCATTTCCATGTCCTGGAAATTAGCTTCGTGCAAAAGCGAGGACCGCGCTCGTGTACAGGGCTTGTAGCCGTAAACGGTATGACGGAGGATCGCTTAACCGCTTAAGATCCGTATGCTAAAGTATGGAATGGGTGAGGATAAACTCTGTTTTTTATTGTAATTTATAGGAACAGTTTTTTTACCTGATTTTCTACAAACTCAAAGGTTTTCTCGATTTTTTTACACGTGCACCGAGGTTTTCTCGTGGGAAGTTAATTGATTTACAAGTGAGTAATAAACAATAGCGTGTACCTAAGGTCTCGCGAAGTCGAATAATAAGGATAAACTCTGTTTTTTCATTTAATATATAAGAACAGTTTTTTTTACCCGATTTTCTACAAACTCAAAGGTTTTCTCGATTTTTCACGCGTACACCGAGGTTTTGTCGTGGGATGTTAATTGATTTGCAAGTGAGTAATAAACAATAGCGTGTACCTAAAGTATCGCGAAGTCGAAAGTCGATGAAGTTAAAGTTACGGTCGGCGACTTGAAGCAGCATAAATTGAATATAGAAGGCCGACATTCGGCATCCGCATCAGCGCGTTTAACACCTCCGAGGCGACGGCTTAAGGAAGACGCGTAGATCTGCATCTTTATCCAGGCGCGCGGCACGATTTTGTACTCTGGTACACCGTCCGTGCTGGGAAACATCCATTCGTATTCCGTGCAGCGCTCCTTCCATACATTGCTTATATACGCTTATTTTGTATACGAGGTAATGCACCCAGAAAGAAGCTATTTGTGGAAGATACAGGTGCAAAGTGCGTTAAGACATTCTGCACGGTTGCTCCGCTCGCGGTAAATCCTTTAGCATCGTCGCGCGCTCTTTATAGAGCCATTTGCGGTAACATTTTTACTGCTTAAATATTGCTCCGCGTTAAGGATCAGAGCTGAGATTAAAACGGCCGCCGTTGTTGGCTCATAAAATTTGAGAACAGCCTCAAACCGCGCGGAGTGACATTAATAATAAACAAGAATTATTTATGCGGGATTAACCGTGACCCGACGAGCGTGCGGTTGGCGTGCAAAACGAGAAACGCGAGTCTCTTTGGGCGAAGCGGTGCCTCCTCTATGCACAAATCCGTATTTTAAATTATAACATCGCTCGGACGTTCGATGCACCGATGCGCTCATTTTCGACGCGACAATGTTATTCGATAGCTTTTCACGCGTGGAACGCGCATAACGAATACTCGCTCGGTGACACGATTTTAATTAAAATAACTTTGCGACGATCCGGTACAGGTTGTATTACCGGAGCCGAATAAACGCGAGGCATCTCCGATGATATCGCGCTGACGCGTGCAAATCACTGCGCGGGAAATCGCGATGTACTTTGACAAATAATATCACTTTGCAAGGATGCCACGCGTGATCGAAATCTTTGTCGATCTACGAAGGGCGTACGTCGACTCTTTTCCTCCACGATATCACGATAACGCGGTCGAAAAACGAACCGCCTTCCTTTCCTTAATCCATTCGAGACCGATTGCACACCGCGTGTGCAATTGATTTCCGAGGCTATAAGATGAGTTGCACTCACCGTGTGTGCAATAATAATAATGAATGATCAGTTATTCTGAGTAAAGTAGTCGTCGGAAGAAGACATTTTTTTTATTATGGTATCTGTAAAGTATAGAGAAACAAAATTTGGCATTGGTTTTCATGCGGATCAAAAAAAAACAGAACGTTTTGTTTGGATTTTCGAAATCTACATTTTTAGAAAATATCAATGCAGGAACACATATATCTAATTCTATATGATATAATAAATTATATTTCCTTTTTTATTACCGAGTTACATTACTTCATTATCTTCGGACATTTTTCTAAAAATTTATTTCTCCTTTATGTTATTATTTTTTATTATTCAACTTATTTTTTTTTAACTTTTTACTACTTTTTTAAAATTTTCTTTGCATTATATTCCGTTCTTTATTATTGAAAGCTAAATAACGATTTTATATTATCCAACTATTTTTGAAATAAATGTTTATAAATTTTTTAACGATGTATGTTCATTTTACCTTACATTGCACATTGATTTCCATAGTAAACATGTGTTTTTATTAAAAATGAACAATATAAAGAAAAAAAAAATCTCGCTCCTGGGGATCGCGTTCGAAAAAAATCGTCCTCTCGCATGGGTTAAGCGCTTCGCCTTTGTTAATGATAAAAAGAAAGGAAAAACGACCGTTTCCTTCCTCGATCGCATCGCCCTCCAAATCTTCGGAATAAAACAAATCGGAGACGAAGTGTATGAAGAGTCAGATGCATAAATCCGCAATGACTTTTCTCTCCGCTAACGAGACTACTTGTACGATTCGAACGAGACGATCTCGAAGTTCCAGAATGGACGCACGAAACATCGAGAAAGGTCATTCGTATCCTCTTTATTCTCGGCCCGGATGAAACTCGAAGCGATACAATCTGTTATCTCTCGAGTGCCTATTTTAATCCTCGGTTTTCCCTTACCGGGCGTAAGGCGAAACGGCCGAGATACACGTCCGCTGACGCAGGATTACGCTCGTTCGCCGAGGGTTATTAAATCGCCGCGCTATCGTGATTTTATTCCTTATCGATAGTTCGTCGATCGGCCCCTCGAAATTTTGCTTTTATCGTGTCGTTCACCAGATAAACCCCTGCGCGCCACGGCTATTACGTATCTCAACGTAAAAGCTGTGGAAAGTTAATGCTGGTGTTTATTGAATAAATTTAAAAAATGCAGGCTGATTACTCTTGGGCAATATCGTATCGTATATTGAAAAATTTAAAGGGTAAATGAATAAGATTCTGTAAGTTAGCTTTGAGTAGAGTCTATCTTAAACGTAAACGATTCGGAATGTTAATGCTCGTGTTTACTTAAGTCTTTATAATGTACGGTGATTTTCATTTTGCAATATTGTATTATGTATCAAAAAATTTGAAGGGTCGTAAGCAATACGGTGCGTGAAATTCTATAAGTTTTAGAATGGAGAATATCTCAACGTAAACGACGCAGGTGTTTGCGGCGATGCAGAATGTTCCAAGTCCGTGGATTTTGATCGAATTATAATTCTTATGAATCACGAATAACATGTATATATACCCACACACACATCTAAATATGAGACCACGCATAATAGTTCATATAAAAAACGTACAAGACTCGCGAGCGATCATTTCAAACATTTATTTATCTTCGGTTTGGTTTACATCCAACTCTTTTCACTCCCTTCAAACAATCGAGCGCACCAGAAAACATGGCGCGAAGCGTCGAGATGAAAAGCAAATTCGGCTCGCGGAACATCGAAATTTGGAATTTCGGATATCCTACGGCTGAGACGCCGCAGTGTCTGATTTCGTCGAGTCACGATACCGAATTCGCCTTCCAGCTTAGTCGTCGCGATCCACTTTACATAATTCGACCGCCCAAGTTGGCGAATTATTTCTCGAGTCATGGGGCCTCTTTCGTCGTACCTACGTAATCGTGTTTCCCTGGCGAATTTGCATGGGTTCCTCTGCCCCGCAAGGCTGCATTCTTCTCCTTTCGCGCAACGCGCCCGCGAATTTAGGACTACTCTACCCTCGAAGCCGATAACCACGCAGCGAGGAGAGGAAGGAGGGGAGCCGAAGGTCGGCCGTTGCACGCGGAAACGTCAATGAAATCGAAATTCATTAAGCGTGAAAATAGCGTTGGCGAGGAAAAACGAGCGGCGAATGAGAAAGAGCCAGGTTCTACCTGGCGCTTTGTATTCCGCGAAGCTCGCGCCAGCCGTGGAGACCAACCGTGCACTCTGTCCAGGATGGCGTACTTCGAAGTATAATTAAGCCCCTTGGCTGCTAAAGCCAAGTACGCAGCGCCGCTGATCCATCGATATACGCGAAAGCGCACATATATCAATCGCGGATGATGGCTGTGTGAATAACGCCACGGTATGTCCAGGTTGGTCGTCAGGGTTTGGCGCGCGTTATGGTTAAAGGATTAATAATAGCGGTTATTACTTATTGTTACGGTAAGAAGCTCGATACCGTCAACAATGCTACCGATATAATTGCGCGAGAAGAGCAATCGCGACGTTAATCGCGCGTGGGAGTCCGTGCAACTAGGCCACGAGCATAATAAGCTGCGGTATGAAGCGTGGTAGGCGGAATCTTGGGCTTTCGGGGGAAAGGGCTTTCGCTAAAATCACGTTATTCGTGTTTCAACCTTTGGAGGTATGGTACGAGCAAACTCCATTACGTGTCACGCAGTTTAAACGATTATGTCCCAGTCGGAGGAATTCTCTGATGAATCGATGGCACGGAAGAACGATCGATCCTTCTTTCTTCGCTATTAACCGTTTTAGTGCCAGGGGCTTTTGAAAATCCGTGTTGGATATAAAATAATGCGCGATAGCGCTTCCTTCATTTATTTACGAATAATACGGATCGACGCGGTGGCGCTGCTCTTTTTTTTTTCCTCGAAATATCGTTAAAAATAAACCTTGAGACTTAATGTCTTAAAGAAAGACCGCTAATTACGCGGGTTGTTTAGGATTATTTGAGAGAAAATCAGTAATTACGAGAGGAAACTCTGACAGACTCGCGACGAGATATATTCGGAAGCGAGCGCCTTGCGAATTGGCGGTCGTGACCAAACATCGCGACACGCTTCACCACGATACGCGAACAGCGCGATCGCGCAGCATGGCACTAAAATGGGTAATGTAATTATGTGCGTCGAGGATCGAAGAATGAGGTAAATATCGGTAACATCGATGAGTAAACATCGAGTATCCAGTTTGGACGGGAAACGGCACGAGGGGCGCGTATCTTCGTGGAAGATAAGTACCGGTACCGAAGTCCGTTGATTAAGCGACGATGATCGATCAAAAGCTCGACAACTCGAGGAGAGGAGCCTCTCGAAATTCCCGCATTTCAGCCGCTCGTGGTACAGTCCGCTCCGTCGATCATGTCTCTTGGAACGCGTTGCCGCTCGTTGGGACCGGTTTAACTTGGAATTGCTCCGACATCGCGCAAGAGAAAATTGTATTGCGCATCCTAGAACGCGCGCGGATGAAGAGGAGGAAAATTGCGTTTCAAAGCGCGTCTCTCCGACCGGATATAAAAATACGGATAACCTCCGGCTAGTTTCCTTTCGTATAAATGTTGCTTTGAGATACGGAGAAACTCCATTATTGGTATCCTCCGTTTCGTACACTTTGATCGTCGATGCTTCTGTCAAAAGGTCAGGATATTTATTTCCGCGCGCTTTTATGAAATCGATAGGATCGATCGCGAGAAAAACACGAGGAGATTCGTGGTAAAGGGAAGAGTTTATGATACTCGAGAAATATGGTTTGATCGATTAAGTAAAACGATTGAAAGGAAAGTCTATTGTTGTACGTGATTAACAAGCCACTTGGTTAGGAATCATAATTATTAATGATGTAAATTATGTTATTGCAGAGCCGAGGAATGTTATTGGTGGCGCGTAGCAATAAGAAGATGGTAGATAATTGTTCTCGTTTCGCCTTCGTCGCGCGTGTTGTGCCTCGTCGTCTTTCCCTACGCGACGGTACTATCTGCGCTTCTTTTTCGATTCATCATCGACCAACAGTTTCTCGTTATTGAAACCTCCACGTGTGAGATAATGTTAACTCCGAGAACTTCCGCGAAGTCGACCGAAGATTCCCGAAGATTCCCGATTGCAAAGGCACACCTAAGATTTTTCCACGTTCCGTTTTCCCGGAAAAGAAAACGAGCACCCGCGTATATAATCGTGGAAACGGCACTGTCGCGCCGCTACTTGGGTTACAAATATTTTTAGATAAATATCCCCGACCGTTTGTATTTTTAACCGCGTGTCTTCCTCCTTCCTTATCCGCGACTCGTTCCGATGGCTCCGCCGCGAGCTTCTTCGCCCACGATCCCTGCCCTTTTCCTACCATCCTCAATTTCCTCGCCGATCTCCAACCTCCTGGCACTTTCGACGGAGCGGGAAAAGTCCTTCGTCGCGCCTCGGCATTTCGAGCATGGCTCGCCGATTCTCACGTTTCAATCTTGTGCAACAACGTGTCAACGAGTTATATTACCTAGTGTTTCCCGAGCGTCGGAATAAAATTGAATTTACGAGCCGTAGACTACGCTCGTCAAGTTGCCGTTTCCATTAGGCTTGCGCGTGACTTAATTTATGAATTGGGAATCGTAGGGTGATAACTATATTGTTAAACGGGCAAACATCTGGGCGCACGGTTCCATGCCTCGAGAGGCTGACGAACGTTCGATTTCGCGTGATTTTCCGCCCCGCTTGGCGCTCGAGGCACACGTGCACCGATGATGATCGCACCGATACGGATTCTCGTACGTTATAATACTGAAGTAAAAGGGATGACGGCCTTTGAAGGGCGTGAATAGGAAAAAACGACTGCGGATCATAGGCGTGTAATCGAGAAATTAAAGGCGCCCTTTGATCGCTGAAAGGATAAATATCATTGTTTAAAGATTATCGAGCTTATAGTTATGTGCTCGCCCTGTGAGAGACGCTCGATGAAGTTGTAGGGATGTTTGAAAAACTTGCCCCTTCATAATATTCATTTCTTTTTTAAGGTACATCGGCTTTAAGGGACTTCAGACTCATTTTTGCCACCTTTGTGCTCGTTATTTTCAAGAAACTTCTTATGATTACCTTGTCAGAAAAGGTGTCGTGACGACATTTACGAATTTAATGAATGGGTTAATTATTAATTGTTTCACACGGCGGACTGTCGACTTTTTTTTAAGCATATACGAGTTTCTTGCCTTGCTTTCGAGTTTTCACCAAAAAATCATCGACCGATCGTAATCTAAGCTTGTCGCAGAAGCGTACGAAATCCTTAGCGTTTTATTACGAAGCGCGTATCAAAAATTGCGCGCAGTTTCTTAATAGCCAAATGTTTTTTTTATCGCGCTGTTTTGCGCTTAAAGATATTCCGTTTGGTATTGCTTTTCGCGGAATAAGTCGATTTTCTGGCATTCCATCAGCCGTGACTAAGAGCCCACTGCGAATAAACCTGGTGAGAAATTTCGTCGGTCACCAACGTGAGTTGGCGCACAGGGCTGACGCGGAAAAATGTTTCGTGATGGTTAACGCAAAATTAGCGCATCGCAAATACCCGTTCTACTATATCCGTGATCCGTCGAGCGGCGGAGGAGAAGGGGGAAGTCTAATGAGAGGAAAGCAGAAGGTCGTGTAATACCGGATACGATAATTTACACTTAATAGCAGCCTTTATCGTCCTCCAGTAATAGAAATAATGCGATCGCGACAAGGAATGTACACGTGGATACGGCCTGTCTATGTAGCAGCTTGCAAAGCGAAAAAAAGGGACAGGAAAATCGACCTAAACGGTTACAGTCTACAAGGCAATGCGACTATTGATTCTAAATCTAACCGTGTTTCTCTCGTCGATCAATTATCGTATATAATTTATACTAACCATCAGTTACCTGGGGCTACATTAACATTTTTTATATTCTACACCAAAATTATACCTCACACGATTATTAAGGTTTTCACCCTGGAAGCTCATTATTCCATTAATTATGAAAGTGGTCCAAGTAAGAAATCTAAAGAAACATAATTTATCCTCTACCTTATACTGTATCCATTTCAGTAAAACGTAAAACCATTTTCGTAACAAGAAAATGCGATACGGGCCGCGTTCACTATTACGCGCATATTTATTCTACATATACATCCTACAATGGTATATCAGTCGCACAGCGTAAGGCGGAAGTCCAGCGTGAGTTTCGTCGCAGTGTGGAAACAAAAAATTACAAGCTCGTCCACAATTTTCCGGAGCGCTGGGAAACGGCCGAGCCTTATCTACAGCTCGTTCGTTTTCTCCCATTTCGCCACCGATAAGAGGTGCCAGCGCGGAAGAAGGTCAGTGCACGACCTTGCTGGAACTCGAGTCCGCTTCTTATCTATTACCAGCCGTCAAGGCGATCCGATCTCCATGCATAATTCTGCGCACGCCACGGGATCGTTAGGCGCGCCTTTTTCTGGCGATACCTAATTTCCCAGCTTCCGGCTAACGCGCTCGCATACTTCGAGCGTGTCTTCCAACTGCTGGGACTCAAAGGAGAACAGATAGGATCTTGTCACGTCTCGCCTCTGAATGCCACCTCTGCCGGCCGCCAGGTTTCTCGCGTGAAGGATGATTTTTACATTCATCCACCAGACGATAAAGTGCGGTCGATTTATCATCGGGAAGATTGCGTCGCGATTGAAAAGCCGCGCGCTCGATGCGACGAGTTCCAAGGGAGGCTGAGGACTGAGGCTGAGGATTGAGCAATTCTTCTGCATTTGGTTGCCATTGGAATAGGATTACAGGGGCATGACGAGTTTCTACCTGAGAGGTTACATGTAGGTATCGAGCGCAATTACTTAGGGATGATCGTTCGTGTCTATGTTTTTGCATGGAAACTTCAAGGCTGGTGAATTTTTTCTCTTTCTTTTATTAGAACGTTATATCGAAGGGTAGTTTATTTTCACAAGACGTGGGTATCATATGGTATCGTTCATAGTATGTTTCTTTAACATCATCGCTAAGGTAATTTGTTATAGAACCTACTCAAGATAGATTCCTCACTACCGAAACCACTTTACACGTATCACTTGGAAAATACTCCACGAGTAATAATCCGTACCCAACGATATCCTCCGTCTTTTTCGAATCCACCTCAAACGATAGATCCTAGTCCAAATGACCTTAACAGTACCTAATAACAGTAGCTAATAAAAAAGAAAAAAAAAACCATCGAAGGTTGAGCAGGAATACCTCGAGCACACAAAGATAAACAAATCTCCAAGATATTCCTGCTCAAACAAATCATCAGCCTTCGACGATTATCCACAAGTGGCGGCATGAAGAAGAAATCCCAAAGAAAAAGAAAAAAAGAAGTTCTTCCCTCGATATATTGGTTCGCATTCGCGCGCTCTTCGCAGCTGTCACCAGGCTGTGACGTCACCGGCGGACGTCGGTCTCCGATTGGCGGCTCGGCGGCGCGTCACGGCCGTCGGTTCTCCAGTCGTCGAGCGGCGGTGGGGGGCGCGGGAGGGGGAGGGGGGCACCGAGGGTGGGGAGGGGTGGCGGCGCGAAGAGGGCAGAAGCTGTCGCGGCGCTGTGCTATTTTCATCGTCGCGCCACTGCTGGCCCAGATTCGTCGCGACCGTCAGAACGTGAACGTGATATCCGGCCTCCGCGCGCCTTGGCTTACGGGGCCTCTCCGGCTCCTCCGCACTTCCAGCGACCCTTCCATCGTGGAATCTGGTCGATTTCGAAATCCAACTGCGGTGAAAACCCACAAAGCCCAAATGGAAATAACCGTATCGAGGCGAAAACCGGGATATTCGATTGGAAATCATACATAAGCGACTTCGAACCGTAATTTCGGCGTGAAGCACGAAGTCCAGACAGAAATCGTAGTATCGAGGTGCGAAGACCACGATATCCAGGTTGACATCGCTATATGCGGCGGACTTCAGACCGTAATTACGGTGTAAACCGCGAGGTGCGGATAGACGCGACTCGATCGAGGTGAGAAGCACACGACATCCGGGTGGACGTCGCTGTATCTCCAAGCGGGGATTCTTGCCTCCAGGTGGAAATCGCGGGAGCTCGATTGCCAAGCGGGCGGTCCACGTGCGTAGATCTCGGTTTTATGACTCTTCGTAGGGGCCTTGCCACGGTGCGAGTGTCGGCGGCCAAGAAGGTACGGTGCAGCAGTGCGCGCTGTAAAATGTGACTCCTCAGCGGTGCCGTGTATTTACACCCTCGACACGTTGTTCCCCACGTGCGCTGCGACTATGTGACGCGAATCCACGCCTCCAGCGACATCCGGATCGTATCTCCACGTGTACCTCGCTGGGACAGATCTCGGCTACTGCCAAGTGCACGCTGTCCAAGCTGATTTTCCTCGACTCCCGCGGAAAAGCCGTGCACGATCTGTTTCATGATCGGTACCGAGGACTGGGTCTCGAACCTTGTCCACTTTCAAACCCTCCCATCGTCGCTTTGCAACGCGTCTTCCTAGAAGAAACTTGCGCTCTTTTCTCTTCGCCACGAAGAAGAACCGAAGTTTAGCCGACAAAGGGCATTACTACGGTAAGAAACATCATGAGTCATCTGTAACAGTAAGATTCGCGAGAAGCAAACGTGCTTTGGTTCCTCTTAAAAAGAACCTCTTAGCAAGAGAATATCACAGCTCGAATCGTGCGCAAAAGGGATAAACGAGGGATTCGTAAATTTGATTCGATAGCAATGTGTTCGCAAATAGATCCGCCCGTAAGCTACCGAATTTTTGTCCGCTGTCGACGATAATTAAACGAGACGTAATGCGGTCTGAGCCGCGCCACTGCTGGTGCAGTAAATATGCAGGATTTGATTCGGATGCAGCCTGGGGGGTGGGGAGGGGGGGCAAAGTTTTCAGTAGGATTATCCGCCGATGTCGAGACGTTCGGCGAAGGCGGGTATTAAGCAGCCCGGAATATTTACGATGCCTCAATCCAGTCACGTGGGCGAATTACGGCGGCTATTCGGAGTGCATTTTACGTTCTTCGCTCTAAACTCGTACGATGTTTTTGGCAATAATACACCAGTTCGTACGAGCCCTGGCACCCGCTGCTCATTAAGATTCCGCCAGCAATTAGAGCAGTGGCGGACTGTGGCGCGCAGCTGCAAGAAATTCGCGGCCTCTAAATCGCGGCACAGGAAAGTCATTGGTAATTTTTATCTGCTATATCGATCGATAAAAATGATTATTGCGGGTATTTTTGCAAGGTGATATTATTTTTCGAAGTGCGCCCAGATCTTTCGGTGAAGCGATTTCGCGCTTGGTCGACTTTTGAGGACACGCTTTGGGATAGATCGTTTGAAAGTGATCTCGAATAAAATCGTATTACTGGGTGAGTATGCGTGATGCTTTGGTATTTCAGTGCATCGTGCGGTTTTTGTTTGTAAACATTGAAGTGAGTGGTGAAGGATTCTGAAGGGAAATCGCGTTAGTGAGTCGCCAGCGGATCGGTCCGCCACTGAATTAAATTGCGAAATGGAACGATGACCGGTATATTTTTTTTCGAGAGGGGGAGCACTCGTCAAAGCGAGTACGTTTTTGGCAATGCCAATCCAGAAAATGGGGGGTACTATTATCCGCGAAACAAATGAATGAAGCCTGAGAAATAAAATTAACGCTAACGCTACTTCCGGCAGACTTGGCGACAGAGATGTAATTCCCGAGTGAAATATCCCACGGCAAGGATAATTCGACTCGAAGCGTGAAGCTCCGAGCCTTTGCATTTGAGTTAATCGTCGCGAACTTTGACTCCTCCTCTTCGTTTTATCCGCCCGCCAAATCAAATTGTTTGTATTTTATAACGCTTCCAGTTAATCAATGAATCTCAATTTCACCCTCGAATATCTCCAGCATTTTCCTATTTTTCCACGAAGCTATAGATTAGGAGTTAATCCAAGGTGACGCGTAATCCGAATTAAGTCGTGGAACAAATTTATCCGATCTACTTGCTTGTCCGTTATTTCACATGACCTTTCAACGAATTAGCCCTTTCCACTCGAGTATTAAATTTTATAGTGAATACGTCTTAAAATCTAGTGGATTTTTCAATGTTCCGCGATTTCACAGCATTGACCTAGCAAGTACTAGAGACTTCCACCCAGACTCGCTATAAGTAGATCGATTAAACATATATATATATACAGTGCTCAATAATGGTGATCAATAGACGATCAGTTAATACATATATCCGTCCACCTTCCAAGGCGAAAGTCCACGTAGAAATTCTGGTCAAGTAGATTTTCGGTTATCTAATCCCCTCGATGATGAAAATCTCCACTCGAGTTGCACGAGGTGCGCGCGAGCGTGTCGGCAATCGGCGCCGCGAACGGGACAAATAGAAACGAGAGGGTGTCGATTGACGGATCGCACCGCGCGACGAGTAAATTTGTTCAGGCCGATAAACGAGTATAGCATATGAGGAGTGAATTTGTCGAGCACCGATGACAATTATAACGCACGAGTGAGGCCCCGATAGCCGATCCTAATTGTACGGTGGCTGAAGTTACTCTGCGCCGATGGTCAAACATGGCACGCGTCGAGTAAACTAGTAGGACGCTAACTACCAGAGGACCAGCGTGCTCCACGATAAGGGCACTTGTTCGGCATCGACAGGCGACGTCGAATTTGGCGGGCCTCAAAAGCTTCGCTTATCCTGAGATATTTTCATGCTCCTACGTTTTTGTCCTATATTTATTCCTATTTTATGCCTTTTGTTTTATTCGATTTCGTATTCGTTTAATGGAAATGAAGAAATATAGATATCGTGTTTTGCGAGAAAGTGCATCGAATAATTATCGAACGCGTCGCTGACAAATGCATCGAATGTTTTTTAACACTGTTGCTACCACGAGCGGTCAATGCTTTCTTTGAAAAACTGAGGAACTTTGAGACGCGGGACACATCTGAGATTTTTCATGATTTTCTTGTAGCCTACGGATCGATAAATTAATCCGTTGACACTTTTCCTTCGTCCTCTTTTTGAGGACGAAAATGACTGATAGGAATAGTGTTAATTTCTTTCGTTGGTCTTACCTTTGGAATGGTGAAAATGGGGGATATATTATTTTGAGAAGATATTTTCGAAATTCCTGTCGGTAGGTCGCGGAAGATCTTTTGTAATTTTCTTGCGACGCGTGAACGATTATACCTAGTTGTTTGCCTCTTATTTTTGTCGATTTTATTGGTGTACCTATATACATAGAAGTTATGGTAGGTGGTCGTAACGATAAGCGGCTCGAATGCGAAGTAATGAAATCGGTACATTGGACTCGACGATCTGCGTGTTAAGTGAAGTTCGTTCGTTTCACCGTTATCGTTCGACTTTCGTTTTCGTACGCGATTTCTATTTTTGCAAGAACACTTGACCGACTACCAATTACGCAACCGTGAACCGAGGTTACACGAAACTCGGTACGCATTCTACCAGTTAGGAGAACTAGGGTATATAGAGTTTCCAGCAAGCTGAGTTTGTCGATCGTGGAATGACAAGGGCGGCATAGTTTACCTTTAGTAACCATTCGACCCACTGAAGTTGGCATTTTATTACGTACATTATTTGAAACTCGAACAGAGTTACTCGTGTCTACGTAATATCATTGGACGAATCTCTAAAAAAAAAAAAAGGAGCACCAAAAGGTATAATTCGTTTCACTTTATCATTCGCACAACGCAAATCATAAAACGATAACGACTTTTTAAAAAATAATCCATCGCATATGCAACTTTTTGTTGAAAAAAAAAGAAAAGAAGAATAATAACAGACGAGCCTTTTCCATCGTTTCGTGACCTCAAGCATCGATCCGATATTAAAAAAAGAAACACGATCAACCGCTTCTAAGCAACCCTGTGCGCAGTTCGCGTTCGGATCTAGTGCCCTTGGCATGCGCCAGAATTTCAGGATTTAAGGTCGGTGGTGTATTTTTAACCCGTATACAGGTACTAAATGACGGCCCCGACGGGTTTTTTTCGCTCGATTACCGTTCCTAACGAGCCAGGAATTCTGTCGACGAACTCGAGCGTGCGAAACGGTACGCGAAGAAGCGCGAAGCTCCCTAAACGCGGTAGTGTCAGCCGGAAAGGAGAAGCGTCGCTCGGATCGAGCTCTGGTCCTCGATGCGAACGATCTTCGATCGTCTCCAACTATCCGTAAAAACAGCGACCACCATTAGGAGTGAGTAGTACTGTTAAGTGGTATAGCGAATGGAATGCTTGATAGAAGATCCTGGTTCAAATTTCTCTCCTACCCTCGCGGAACTTTTCGTTCGACATGCACGCTTTGGTTTCGACGACAATTCATATTAACACTTTTCCCCTGGCGACTTGTTGAGAAAATATAATCACCGTGGACAGAGTGTGTCTTTGACGCGTAATTAAAGTACGTTACGCGTACAACGCGTTATTGCGTTTCTTGTTATTTACAATTGAATCCTTATTCATCATCCCTTTATTTACTTATCGAAGCACAGAACAGTGGCCAAATTATTCGTTTGCACACGCCAATGACGACTTGCTCGACCGAACTTTAACTCCGGAAGATCAGACGGAGTGTTATTAACACTAGAACTACCAACCACTTTCTGCGAATATTTACAACACCACGTACATCTTTTTAAAAAAGGGGGAGAGTAAAGGGAAACTTCAGTAGCTCAAAACGATGATCTAAATACCGCATGAAAATCATGGAAAATCTCGAAAACTACATCCTTATAAAGTACCACGACTTTTTAAAGAAACAACCGACCAGTAATCGTAATCGTAATTGTAATTGATTTTGACTGGTTTGGTAGTTCTAATGTTAAGTTAAAGTGCGCGAAGAGACGCTCGCCATGGTCGTTATCTCGCGCTACAATCTCATACCTTTAATTTCCAGCATTAATTTTCGACCGAGCCAGTTTGCTCGTATTTATGCGCGCGGTGCAAATCGAAGGACGATAAAGGCGCCGATAGAGAGGCGCGCACATTTATAGAATGGGGGGATGGAGTCGGGGGCGGACTCGCGTACCACGTGCTTGGCGAACGAATATAGCGCATTCTTAATGTCAGGATCATGTGCGTCCGCGGTCGAACCGAAACGCGTTGTTTTTGCCCAGGAGTGACACCGTAATTTGTCAACCCGGCTAAACATAGATTGGCTGCTCGATTTCCGAACGGCCCATGGCTTCTCGAAGCTCCTCCTCGTCGCGATCGACGACGATATCGCCGGCGGTCCCATCGTGCCATTACGCTTTTACGACAAGCTCGCTTCATCGATAAGATACAGGCTCGAAATTCGGGCTTTTGCACTTCAGCTTCCCCCTTTTGCAAGTCGAATTCGACCTGTCGCTCTTCGATTCGCTTGATAACGCGAGAATATAGGAGTTGTTATGCTATGTGTGTAATAATACTTAATGTAGGACGATGTAAAATAGTGTATAATGAGGTCATTGTACGGGGTTTTTGTGTTGAGAAGCTGATAAGGTTGTATAGGGTGGGCCATTTAAAAGTTTGTTTTTGAAAACGCTATAAAACGAGTCTACGTCGATATTTAAAACAACATTTTTTTTTATTATGAAGGTTGGAGTCTCCGATTTAAGAATGAAAAGACTGACCGGCTGTTCGAATTTCGAGCAAATCGGTTGCACCAGTGTTGCTATATCCTATAATTTAAAAACAAGCCAGTAGTTAACAAACCAGTTAAAAACACCCACCTTATATTTGGAAAAGAAAATCTAAACGTAGCTCTACGTAGATTAGTGTGTTCGTGTTTGTATTAAACTTTTTTATTTTTTTTATCCTAATCGTAATAGGTATAATTACCATGGACTCTTGGTACACGAAGTGTATAAAGATTCTAGACTGATGGGGATAATTTAAAGAGAGCGGATATCCTGATAACAGTGCGTTCGAAAATTGATCGTTCGAAGGCGATTCTAGTTGTAGTATTGAAAGCTGGCCTTTGCGTTATTGCGTGTACTGTACATAGTAGATTATAGGAATCGTAGCGTGTATGTCATTGAAATGACAGTCATTCACGCGAACGCGAGATTCTACGCGTTTTCTTTGGAATTCTGACACGTACTCGAGAATCTTATCGAACTTATTCCAATTTCGCAATATCATCAACGTGAATCGCACGATTATTCCACGTAAACCTACAACAAAAATTTGCATTTATCATTAAACCACTTTGACTAAACAACAAAACGGTTCATTTTTGAATATATTTCACGTAACTCCATCCGCAATGTGTGTCTCTTTCTCGATAAAATATGTATTACAAATATCTTCACAGGAATCTGCGAGTAAAAAAAATAAATTGCGTGTCTAAAATTTCAAAATAAATTGGCTAACGTCGTCTTCGATATTCCGCCTCGGATAATAGTTCCTATTCCAGCCGACATTTGCAGGCATCCGGAGAATTACGTAAACCGACATAATGAGCATACGCTTCGTAACGGCGTATCCGTATTCTCGATGGAAGTCGATCGATTTCTCGTCGATGTCCGGCCACTGGATCGCAGCCTAGAGAATCAAGGCCGCATTGCATAATTTATAAGCATAGATTAATTCTCCTCCGGTGTATCCTCGAGCGTGTCCGCGTGAAATCGAAGGCGAGAGGATGATCGAGCAGCGTAATCATAATTATCCATCGAATCTTGATACATCGTAATGGACGCGCGCCATTTTTCACGTCGACGATCGTCTTTTTGCCCGTGAAAAAATCGCCTCCATCGTTTATTCGATGGATCATTCCTCTCTGCTGGGATTCTAGGTGTTTTGCCTCGGTATCGACAGATAAATACTTTCGCACGGACATATCCGAGCGACCTCTGATCCACGATTTCGCTTCTCTTATGCGCGCTGCATATCGTTATTCTCACTTTTGCAAGCGCGGCCTTGAGCCCTGGCTCGTCAATGGGGCCCCCGGTTCAGCACGGTTTTCACTCGCGATCGATCGATCCACGCCGCCTTTCGCGAAAGCTTCGACGCTTCTTTCCTTCCTCTTCGAGTCTACATAATACCTCGGTTATTAATATCGCGATGATTTAATATTTGCGCCGTATGGCGGTGGTATTTTTAAAGCGAGTTTTGCAACGTCCTCGATGCGAGTAAAAGCGATCGTGCGCAATGTCGAGAGGGAATGTTTAAGCCGATCGAAATGTTTTATCGCGGATATCGAGCTCAGCGCGAAATTCGAAGGCGTTTCGAACGTGAATTCGATTGTTTAAAATAAACCGATAAAGCGTCGGAGGATACGCTCGCTTCGATACGGATAAAATCTCTTGCGTCACTCATTTTATCGAAGGATTTTTTTTCAACAAAGTGACCACAGTGCCGAGCCGGCACCAATTTGTTTGCTTATCCAACATCGCGAGTTAAACGTATAACCCACTTGAGCACGATAAAACGTGGACGTGAAAGAGAAGGCGCTGTAATGCCGGTCAAAAGTAATTATTTCGTCGCGTGACATGTAACGCGCTGGCATTCGCCATTAACGCCCGGAACACACGTTCTTTTCCACGTATCGTGTAATTGCTTCCGACTAATCGTGGAACAATCGAGATTTATGGCTTTACCGGCCTGTCGTACGCAGTTACACTTTGGAGCACGGTGCGGAAGATAATGTAACGATGACGATACCGACGATGATCGACATTGGCGCCGATCTCCTAAGAGGAGAGTAAATCGAATTTTGTTTATCATCCTCGAGCGATCGCGGGGTTCGACTCCTGCCTGCAGCGTCGAGGATTCAGACTCGAGGCTCGTCAATTATTTTTAAACGCTCGTATAAAGCGAGTGGGTGAATTTAAAACGGGAGCAGAGTCGCGACCACGAAGGTGTTTCACGGGCAAGGGCCTCGATCGTTGGATACGTCGAGAAGCACCCTTGTCGAATTCTACATCAGTAATCGAATGTGATATTATCGAGCGGTTTTTCCGCGGGCATAGCATTTTTAATTCTCCATCCGATATTTTTGAAGAAGAATTTAATCGATCAGAATAGACATTACTGCGTGGGAATAATAAATTTTGGCCAGTAACGCGTGACTGAATAAATTAAAGGTTACTAATGCTGATAATTGAAATTGAAAATAGGTAAATAAGAGTTAACGAATGAAAGGGGTGAGTGAATCGGAAACAAAGGGAAAAGAGAAATAAAAAAAAATCGAACACTAGGGTAACTGAACATAATCGGCCAGTTTTTATCTAATTCTTCTCTATTTATTTGTTCGATATAATTATACGTGTTTCACCTTCGGTCGTGAAATCGATCCTGAATGTTCGATTCCTGGTTCGATGTATCGAGATATATCGTACGTATCTCTGAGGCGAAAAGAGATCAAAATCCATAGTCACGAGTTTGGAGAATCTTTGTAAGTAATTAGGGATGATTTATCTTGATCCTTTTGATGATCTTAGTGCTGTATATACAGGTTCATTTACCGCATGCAAAAATTCCTTATCTCCTTTTCGATATCAACTCTTATTCCCAGGAAACGCTCGAAATCCCGATTCTTCGCCATTGTTTCCCCGTTACACTTATTATACGGAATAATCCAAAGGAGAGGCTAGAAATTTGAATCGAATTTTCACCGATGCAAGTAATATTTTATTCATCGCGCCGCTTTAATCGTCGATATTCTGGAAGCCATTATTCGAGGTTGATTACATCGAAGATTCGCCTTTACAAATTCCATCCTCAGCACCGCTACTTCACGAGCGTCTCTCTCTCTCTCTCTCTCTCTCTCTCTCTCTCTCTCTCTCTCAAGCGCATTTCCTCGATTTTCGCCAGTCGAATTTTATGCGAAACATTCATCGGACTTTCAACGTTTATTAACCATCCGCCTCGACGCTCATTGATCGGATAAAAAAAAAAACGAATACTGCGCGAGTATCTCGGATAATCGTTATTAATCCTCACTCGTTTTGCGGAGTTCCGTAATGGGGGAACTTGAGAGAGCTCTCCAGCCTCTGGCTCGTGTCGCGCGCCTTTAAAATTAAAATCGGACACACCGGCCCATCCGTATTTCCAAGATCCTCCGCAAAGTGGAAATTTTCGCGGAGGCCAACGAGCCTGATAATTCGCTGCGCGATTCTTTTTACGTAATTGCGACTCGCCGGCTAAAAATATCCTGACGATGCTATTCTCTCTCTCTCTCCCCCTCTCTCTCTCTCTCTCTCTCTCTGGCCGGATTGTGTTTCTCTATTTCCAGCCTCCCCATTTCGGTATTTACGCCACTCTCGCGCGGCTCTTCGCGCTTTCACTCCGACAGGTACGCGATCGACGAGGGTGCTCCTAAATATAGATAACGCGATAGCGACGGGTTAATTACCGCTACGTGCTCTTAACCGACGGTATTCGCGATTAACCTTCGCAATTATATCGCATGTCCCTTCGAATTCAGCCGCGCGCTCCTCGATGCACCGCGAAACGTTTCCACCTTGAAACCTCAACGCGGCACGAAGAGACGCGGTCTCGAAAGTTGAGTGCGGGATTCTCGAGATGATTTCGAATAATCGTGCAAGTTTATCGATCACCGGTTTTTGATGTTCTTTCCTTTTACACTCACTGATTTAGTGATCAGAGCAATAGACGGGCTGCTCGATTTGGATTTACTTATTTGCGCGATGCGACGGTTTCTCGGATGAGGGATGCATGTTTGTGTGTTTTTTTAAAGATCTTTCCGGGCTGTGATGAGAAAGTAATGATGGAAGACAGCTGCTTCATGGTTGTACTGCGCGTAAGAAATTTGTTTAACACTATTCCTACGAGCCATTTTCCAGACAGATCGAAGCGTACTAAATATATCCTTACAGAAAAGGAGGACGAAGGAAAAATGTCGATAGATCAATTTATGGATCCGTACGCTGCGAGAAAATCATGAAAAATCTCAGAAGCGACCGCGCCTCAAAGTTCTACGATTTTACAAAGAAATCACTGACCGCTCGTGGTAGGAATAGTGTTAACGATCTTCGAGGGCAATTCGTTAAAGGAGATAGCCGATGACTCCGAGATGTTGGATGGATCGAGTTATAACTCGAATCGAACGCGTCGGATATTCTCTTCGACCAACTCACGATGCGGGTAACATTATCCGATACACGCGCCACGATAACGCGCGATTGAGTAGCGGCGGAGAATGTTTGTCCTTGCGGAATCCTTCTTTTCTTCGAATTAAGCCTCCGGGGAGATCGCGCGATGTAGCTGGAAGAGTTATTCGCCTGTTTATCTTATCGAGCAATACAATTTTTCGTAATATCTAATTATCTTTATTACCCGCCTTATCGAGCGCGCGATTGATCGCAGCCTCGCGCGCTCCCTTTTTCACGTCGTTCTTTTATATTAAGCAGACAATTAAATGGCGATCGCGCGAGAGGGTATTCCCTTGTTCGCGCGCGCCCGACTATTTGCACCGGTCCCTGGTCAAACACGGGAGACGAAGTTCATCGTGTCCCTGTGTGCGCCGAAGTAACGCGATAATTATAGATGCAAACGTCGAGTGTCTTCGGGGAATTCGTAATTGAAAATCAGGAGGAGAGTTGCGTTTACCGCGAAATGCCGTAATACGCGCTTAATATTTATACGACGTCAGACGTTGTAAATTCGCAGAAAGCGAGCGAACTGGGTTAGGCGCCTTTTTTTTTCCCCCAGGAGGCACGAGAAAACACCCTCCGACCTACTTTCGAGGATCTCGCGATAATATCGTCCGACCTAAAACTGCTTAACAAAGTACGTCGCCGGTTTAGGGAAATTTTCGAGCGCGTCATTTTTATTAAATCGTTCCGGAACGCTTATCGCATCGAGGCTCGCGCTTGCGAGCGCTTTGTTCTGGCGGTAACGCAATATCGAGGAGAATTTCAGTTTCTGGCCAGCGCAAAAACCATTTTTCATCATTATCCTCGCGTGCCTCGACTCCATCGAGATTATTCTCCGAACTTTTTATTTTTATTTTTATATCTATTTTATTTTAAGGGTCTTTGGATACAGATAGGTTACCTTAAGATCCTGAGTCGTGGTAGATGCGTATTGCTCCTCGATCAGTGCACACGGTTCACCGAGGATTTTGATGGAACAACATCAAATTTCGTGATCTCTGCCAAGAGCGAATACACTATTCGCCTTCGATCCACGAGTTTTACCAGCGAAAGCATTTATTTAGATTTTCGCGGTTTTGTTTTATGCCTACCTTTGCCAGGTCAAATATGAAAATATATGTATCTACTATTTAAAATTCGCGCTTCATTGGCTCTGAGTGTGTTTATCTTTCAAATTAATGCGTGTATTTGCCGGTGAGCGTGCATATTTAACGAGTCGATACTGTTAAATGTGCACTCCTTGGTAAGCCACGAGACGAGCTGACGTATGGCCGGAAAGAATTCAATAAACATATCCGCTATTTGGCTTTTCGCGGTGCGTTGCGCAACGGAAGACCTAGAAGTAGAGTATCTAAACAAAGTTCGAGCCACGCCGAAGCTAATGTGATACGTAGGGAAGAAACCCAATTAACATATTTTTCCACCGGCGCTCTTGCGTCGACGGATTAAATTGTGAGGTCTGCAGCTAAGTATTCGCGGATTTTACCGATACACGACTTTGATTAAAGCAGTATGTCCTGCTGATATCGCTCGAAATTGTTCAATCGAAATGTTTAAAAGTAAATGATTCTGGCGGTCGAGACTCGGTTCAATGGGTGTCCGTATTTTTCCACACCATTTTCTCTAATTGCGATCAACTCAGCGCTTTAATCTCTATAATTTCTCATTATTAATTTAATTAAAATCCAGTATTTGGTAACACTTTTGAACGATTGTCCCCCCGGCAAGAGGACAAAATATTATTATGTCGCGTAAAAAAGTAGTCGATTTTAGTCGACCGAACTTCCAAGCTCTCTAATACCAGAGAATTAAAAATAAATGTGGCAATACTTTCGCTATCGCCTTCGCAACTTTTGCGTTTACTTGACAACTTCGAATCTTCAGGAGTCACTGTTATATTCATCGGTATTTTACATAGGACAAATAATATTGTCATAGTATAATTCATCGGTAATGTAATAATAACATGATTCATCGGTAATATAAATAGGAAAAATCCATATTGTATCTCGATAATCGACACAAGCATGAGGCCGTTCGATGGAAAAATCATATCCACCATTAATTAAATCATCCATCGGTCATTAAAACAGACAATTGCCCAAAGTTGAGTCTGACTTGCCAAGGGATAAGTTTGAAGTTCAGAGGGGTGAACTTCAAGTGCGAAAGGATGAATTTCGAGTGCAAAAACTCCATCGAAATATGATGGAGACCAGCTCAGCGTGGTTGGCCGTCAGAGAACTTTTCGATCGTTTGCAAAAAAAAAAAAAAGGGAGAGGCGAACTTTGCCAGCCTCTCGCCGTCGACTGGATACAAGGCTATATATAACCGCCGACTTATCGCCGGGATGAGATTAGTTATCGAAGTTCCCGCGATGAAATACCTTTTGGCCTCACGCACGTTCATCAATGGGCTTTTCATCGTGGCAACGTATCGACGTGGAGCCCTACGAGAAACTTTGAGAGAGGGGCAATGTTCGAGGAACGATATCGGATCGAATCGGAATTCCAGCCGATTATCGGACTTCGTTTTCCTATCCGTGGAATAGTCCGCGCGCTTTACGCCGACCCAGTGGTTCTTAACCTCCCCGAAGTCGCTGGCAGCTTTCGATTGGAGGACAAATTTGGAGGTCAAAATTCAAGAGTACATAAAGCAAATGATAAAAATATACTTACTTCTTCACACGCAATGGGGCGCAATCTTAATTGTAAAGGAAAAAAACATAAAAAGTATATATATATATAATATACAACAGGAATAGCTTTAAGAACAAAAGATATCGTACAGCATTTGTGGAATATATACCTTTCTCTTAGATATGACCACTGACTCATTAATTCATCTTACAGGTTCCACTTGAACCGCTTAACGTATTCTACACTATTTATTAATTTAATTTATTAATTTAACAATTTTATTTGTACACTGTTGTAACTTTCTAACGCAGTCTGTAATAATTTTAGTAAATATACTTGAAGATGGCTCAGGATCGAAACGAAACCTCGTACAAAAACCTTCTTGAATTCACCAAGAACCTATCTTACCTTCGAACATCTGTTCGTTAAGACCACTAACATAGCATATGAACATACTATTTCTTACAAGAATTCATTTTTCATAAGAAGAACACTATTTCTCTTAAGAATCGAACGAATAACGTAAGTCCTAAGGTAGAGAACGTCGATGAAAAAAAAAAAAAACGATACGCGTCGAAACTGTGAGGAAATCGTTCGCGCGATCGCGGTATTCCTTGCGAATACAATGTGCACGGCGAGGGAAGTGGATGGCCGGGGTTTTCCAGCGAGCGATAAGAAAGAGAACGTGAGAGCGCACTTGCGATAAATTTCGTCCGGGCGAAGTTTCCCAACTAAGGCGCGAGACTCTCGGTCATTTCTCGAAGCGGCCGTAACGAGCTTACGAAGCACCGGCTAAGAACCACTGCGCTAACGATACAAGGTCTAACGTAACTCCACGCACGAGTCGGATCTCCATATAGCGGATACAGGATTAAACGTTGAGTTAACGGTGCTCGGATTAAAAGGGATGAAGGGTCCGCGGAACGCGAAACGCATCGAAACGCGCGACTTCGGTCGACGACCGTTATCGAGTTTTTCTTTGACCTCGCATTTAACGGTAATTCGATATTGAGAAGTACACTCGCAGTTTTATTAAGGGATGGTCGAGCTTAATATAGCTGCTGGAGTTTCAATCGTAATTTATCGACGGTTTGATGCTGGAATTTCTTGACGAGAACGGCATTTAACCCTTTTAGTGCCGGGCGAAAAAGAGGTGCCTATGCGGGAATAGTCGGCCGAATTTTACGATTTTACTAGGATTTGAGAAAATGCTCGTGAAAACCAAACTCGAAATGATATTTATATAATTGAAAGAGCAGCGTATTACGGAAGAAACGGAGAATAAGGTAATTTCAATAGTTTTATAAATTTATTTTCATATATAAAATTGTCTCGCGATGCGAATAGTAAGGCGCTATTCGATGCGCAACGATATATCGTCGTTCGGCACTAAAAGGGTTAAGGGATAGTTTCGATAGGCACAGGTATGTACAATTAACTGCGTTCGACGTGTGTCCACGTCAGTCCTAAATTTTCTTTCCACGCGTTTGACCTTCATACTCATACTGTAAAATAAAAAATTATCATTTACCGCGAGAACTCATTTGCAGAAAAACTAATGTCTTACCGAATAACAAGGTAATCCTTCCTTACTTTCTGTTACGTCTATCGTGAAATTATTCCGCGTCTCATCGCTGCCTTAGGTTCCGCGATAAATTCCGCAGTTAACTGGTTAAGACTGTTCTGGAATTTCGAAACGTTAAGGATCGTGTAATTATATCGATACCTAGCTATCTTCTTCTTTCTTCGTAAAATAGTTAAGCTTCCTTTATCAGTAGCCGCGAAAGTAATTTAAAAACGTTCCCCTCGATCTATCATACCGATGAAACATCGAAATTAACACGATTATCTTTTCATAACACCGTGATCATAAAAACCCTGCCATCTCTGTCGTATCGGCGATACACCTCACCAGCGACAAATCCACTTATCTTGATCGATAATCCCGTTGTTCGGATCGAGCTTCGCGGAGGTACCTTCGTAATTCTCCTCTTTGATGCGCGGTGCCGTCGAAATCCGCCGATGCCCAAGAGGCGGCCATCGGTCTCAACGAAGTTTCTCGTAGGAGGCGTTAAAATTCTCGACGACACCGCGCGTGTTCGGTTGCATTATATCTGAAGGCTTTACGTCACGGCGAGCGTCACTCGGCGGATGATAGCGACGCGCGCGTTGGTGGCGCTTTGAGCAATGAAATCAACGCTCCTTGGAATTACTCCCGGATCGGCGTTCATGCCAATTTACGGCTCGTTACGGTGTCCGGCTGACGCACGAGAAAGTTAAGGCGATCGTAGTTTACGCGCAAAATGCAATTTTCGCGGAACCGCCGCTGACGGACAAACGATCGTGGGTGCTAAACTCATTCCGCAAATTCCTCCTGCATTGGCTCGATTAGATTGAACTCTCCTCGTGATCGGACCCACTGCCAATCCGCGAAATCTTCCGTGTATTTAAATTCGAGCGTCCCTTTGTCATTGGGTCGATGGAGACGCGTATTTTTATTCGCTGGTTGAGCCAAGTTTTTGGTGCAAAATCCTCGGTAATTTGTACGCGATTTCTGGACATCGGAGATTAATACAATTTGAATGAAATACGAAAGGAAGGATGATATAGTTGGATTATGCGGTGTGAGGAACGTACGGCTTATCGCAGCGTGTAAAGCCGATAAATGTTGAAGGGTTGTGTGCTATTTTTATTAACCGATGCGGTCGTGTACTTTATGTATTAAAGTGCGCGCGAATCGACGACGAATTTTCTCTCTTTGCAATAAGTCGTTTTTTATATATTATTTGGCGATCTTTCATTCCAAAACCGACCACTGAGAGCGACGCGATAATCAGTCGCGCCATGATATTATATTCCAGTTTCGATGATCCACGAGTTATGGAATATTAGGTATGAATTTTTTTGCTTACGGTTTATTAACATCGATTCCGGTAAGATTAGATAAATGTATCGAGGAAGTCATAGTGAGCGCAAGGTGTGCAACAGAATTTCTAATACAAAAATAGATAATGGAAATGTACAGAGAAGGTCAGGCCGCAGTGTTCGCGATACAAAGGATGGAATATAACGGAGAAAAGGCCAATGGGCTTCCATAAGGTTTCTGAAGATATACGTCGTAGAGTCGTAATAAAGGTATTTATAGAAGCGAACAATAGCCAGACTGAATGCACGGGTTCTAAATATATTCTTAATCAGTTCGCGGTGTATGGAACGTTCCCTCCTATTACGTACAATGCAATACCTGTCGGAATAGTGCAGTACGGAGGATCGATAATAATTTCAAAAAGGAGGATGTTAGGATGTTTCTTACTATTGGTGATTTTTTACGATGTACTTTACGTTATTTTAAACTCTTTTAACATATATATATTATATGGAAATCGATGCACTGAATTTTCTTGACCGTCCGCCATGAATGGGACCATTATACTCTAGAAACTTCTGTTCGAATACGAGCTCAGTGAGAACGAGTAGCACCCCATTTTTCAGTATCCATCGTTCAGTGGCACGGCCAGATTCAAGGATCTTTAATTTTAGAAATACTTAACGCGTTTCGTGTCGCGTTGGAATCGCGACGCTTTGCCAGGGTCCATTCTTACTTCCTTTGCTTTGGCTACGAAGGTCTCTTTTTCTTCTTCCCATCCACGTATATTAATTGTTACACTACCTAACAAATACGAACAATTTTAGACTTTTCGCCGGTTAGTATGCAAACCGACTTGCATCCAACACTCGAAGTTGACGGATTATAAATTAATACGTTTAACAATAATCCTCATATTTTAATCCTACAAGACCGCTGTATCGATTTTTGGGCAATTTCCCAAATTTTTCAAATTAGAGGCTATGTCACTGTACCTAATTTTCGATACTTTACCTGATTCGTGAAAAGAATGCGTCACAAAAATAACCAACCAATCACGATCGAAGCTCACGGTTAGCCATTGCAAATGGCTGCCCCCATGTGTTTGAATCGAGTTCGTGTGGTTTGACGTGAAAAAGTTCTGATAATTCACAATGAAACGAGCGGCTTCAACGGGAAAGCGAAGTACATCTGGTAGGGTTAAGACATGCTGCTCCTATTCCTCTTGCTCGACAATTATATTATAACCGTACTTGTGGTCTTATCTACCTTATTAAGGAGCAACATGTCTTATCATACTACCACACATGGTCGCAAGAGGTGCTCTACGACGTATCCAGTTTACCCCTCGTTTTTCGACAATATTCGAAGGAATTTTCATCCCTCCGTTTATCATTCTATCTCACAATGTATAAGGCTAATACACCTGGAGGCACAGCGAGTCTATATATTTCAACGCAGATATCATGACACATTACCACCCACATCTCCAACACGCGTCTAGGTAATTTAGATTCCCGCTCACCTACAACGCAACTCAAATTCAACAAAATAGAGTATCTCTCGTCAAGACCACAGCTACGATTATAATCTTCATATTTGATTAGCATCGTGAAAGACTAATCGCTAATGCGCGACAGGGCGGAGAGAAAAACTGCCGACGAGTCTCTACGGTTCCTTTATTTCTGCTTCGCCACTTCTTTGCCCCGTTCCGTGGCGGAGTGAAAATTCCGGCCCGGAAAAAGTCTGACCTTGCACGAGAGGAGAAGTCGGGTACCTGTCGTGGGAGACAGGTGCTGGGGTTTGAAGCGACCGCAACCCAGAAACGGGTGCTACGAACCGGCTCAAAAGGAACTGCCTCGCACACTTTGCAAGGTGCAATAGAAATACACGTGCACAGTGGCGGACCAGCCACGGTGTCGGCCTGCTCAATTGCAAGCGAGACCCCTTGAACATAAGGCAACGTGTAAAAAATAGCGATGATCCTTTAAGAGCTTGAAAACATTTTATAAGTCGTGGGGATACTTTGTTTCGTGATGCAGTAAAGTCTAAGAATTTATTTTGTTGATAAAGTAGGGATTTGGGACATTGGTAAGTGAACTTGTATCGATAATCTCAAACGATGGAGATTACAGGTTGTTGGATTCTAGCTGGAAAGACGTTTAATCCTTTGATCGCTGAGTTTCGTCGATCGAAACGATCGTTGTGCACGAAATACTTGATAGCGTGTCGCCTGATTTTGACTTGTTTTGGAAATATAGGATGTAAACCTTTGGCACATGCAAATATCAATCCACGGGTCACGTGACTTTTGTCAGTGACATGTGTATATATATATATACGCAATAGTTAAAGGGTCAGTGTTATGTGCTGTTTATTAATATTGTTTATAAACATCGATCGATTTGTTTGGCAAAAGTATTTATTCCAGTTTAATCCGGAACAAGTCCAAAGCTTGCACAAGTATTTCTGTTACACCCTGTGCATGATACTTCTGACAGAATACAGGGTGCGGCTGAAAAGAAAGGGGGAATAGTTATTTGCCACACTCTTACCAGCGCTCATATTCAACAATATTCATATCGTGGCTTACCAGTTCCTCGTACCATAGATTTCATACCTCCTCATCGCAATCAGGTTTTTTTTTTAAATTCTACTGCGCCTCTTAGAACAGGTTATCGTGGATGCTCTTTGAGGGAAAAGATCAAAGCGATTTCGAGCCAGGAATTCTAATCGAAGTTTCAACAAAACGTGTTACGAATAATGCAAAAACGATGTCAATGTATTTGATATCGTGTCTTTCATCTTTTAAAATCAGGATGAAGGAAGGAAGAGGATTTTGGGAACGTAATAACGAGTTTAAAGCCGCATTGTTTTATTTCGAGGGAATCTCTGGCAACGCTCTGCGTAAATACACGTCAGAGTTTATGACGGAGGGTCATTAAAATTTTGATGTCCAAAGCAATGCAGTGTTTAAAGAGTAACATCTCCCATACGTGCCGCTGGCTTCCTTTTATTCGCGTCTTCTGTACGCGCGCTACGTGCGCGTAATTATTCCCACCTCTTTGATATAAAAAGCACTGAATTGTCGGAGGAAATAAATTATGCGCATTTCCAGCGCAAATTCGTATTGCATTATTCGTATTGCAATTCGCACCATTAATCATCATCATTGTGGACGATTACGAGTATTACGCCTCTCCCAATTAGACCCTGACGTACCGACAGGGATCAACCTTACGACTGCGCCTCGAAAAATACATAAATTAGGATAATAAATATCCCTTACGAAACGCGGTGCGCGAATAATTAACGATGAGCACGTAACGCTGACTTATGCACCGAGCTCCTCCATTTTTTTTTTCTCGGATTATAAATATTTACGATGCTTCCATCAGAGCAGTCCAGCTTTACGATTTAGCCGTACCGGATATAGATCACTATCGTGCTGTGTTTTACTTTGGAATGGCCAGTTTGTCGACCGAACTTTTACGACTCGTTGTACAACAGAGTCCATAAACTCGTCCGCGTGAATTTTTTTGTCCATTTGGAGAGGTGAAACGTGAAAGACGATCGGTGGTATCGAGCGAATTTTTGAGATTGCTTCTTGATATTCATGATACCACGATGGAGCAATAAAACCTAATAATTTCGCTTCGAAACTTTGGCTTATAGGGCGAGGAAATTTCGTCGAAAAATAACGACGCGTTGTTTCTCATTATACGGTTGTATTGAAACGTAAATAATACCGACACACCTTCGAGTGTTCGACCTACTTTCAAATCGTCTCAAACACCTCGAAGGAAAGTACATTTCACACGTGTTTCGAGGTAAATCCTCGTAAAAGTGATCGTTTACAAAAAGCAACATTTCGACATGGTTGCTCCTGATTATCTGCTTCCTCGATATAAGCTACATTAATTCATGCGATAAATTCCACTCGAACCTCTCAACATATTTCACCGCAATTTCATTTGCATACTATTATAACTTTGCTACACAATCTGTAACAATCCTAGTAAATACATCTGAAGAGGGCGCGCGATAGAGCAGAAACATTGTACGAACGTCTCTTCCATTCATCAAGAACCCACCTTACCTTGGAACATCAGCTCGCTTAGACCACTAACGCAGCGTATTAATTAAAACAATTATTCGTTATGCACTTTTCACATCGCACTCTCCCCTTAATCCCGCGAGACGAAATTACCATATCGTATAATCACAAAAGCTTCTTATATTATCTATATTATTATCTATATTCAAAAGATTCCTATGAAAACAGATATTCGTTGGAAAACTCGAAGATGCAAAGAACGCGTCGCATTTGAGGCTCCTTCTAAAGGCTTATAGGATATGCAGGTTGGTGTCGTTGGACGGAAACGAACGATTGATCTCCGTAGAAGGGATCCCGCGAAAGAATGGATCAAGAAGGTCGTGTGCGCGCACCTTATTTGTAATTCCCCCCGTGTACGCGCCGTCAAAAGCTCCAACGGGAAGGTTCAACGATTCCCTCGCCCCCGACTCCGTCGTTCGACCGCCAAGAGGGTATCGCTCTTCGTCCTGGAGCTTTAATTTATGTACATACACCTAAGCACACACGCGAACGCCTCTCCTCTTTTCAGGCCCCTTTTTTTGCGCGACTTTGAGTCGACACCGTCGAAGAAAAGGACCGGCTGCCGCACTTTACACGATTTATTTCGCTTTGACGCTAGGTTCAGGGGTGCTTCCGATAGACTCACGGATTTTGGTGTTTTTCTTTGGCATTCACTCGCTGGGAACTTTTCACTCGCGGCTTATATTTATTACCGAAGCGATGCTTTTGTGAAGGGGGGTCTATTTGCTAGGTTTAATACTGAACTTACGATCGGGTAAAGTTTGTTTGTTTGTTTGTTTGTTTGTTTGTTTGTTTGTTTGTTTGTTTGTGTGTGCGTGTGTGGGTGTTAATGTGTATATATGTCTGATTGAATGGTTGAAAATCAACACAAATAGTAAGAGAAAATTGTACAAAATTCTAGTAATTTTTTGAAATTCGAAATGTATCGAAATAATCCCCTCTGTAAATCTAGTATTAACACTGGAACTACCAGCCACTTTCTGGGCATATTTAAAACACCACGTACATCTTTAAAAAAAAAGGGGAGAGTAAAAGGAAATTTGAGTAAATCAAAATGATGATCAAAATGATGATAAACACAAAATCTGCACGATGAAAATCTCAAAAAATGCATCGTTATAAAGCATTAAGATTTTTTAAAGAAACGATTGGCCAGTCATTTTGACTGGTTTGGTAGTCCTAGTGTTAAGAGCGAAACAAAAAGGGACGGCGGCTCCCTTCCTCGAATATGTCGCAAAATCGTGCGAGAAAGGTTTCAGAAATAAACGTTCCGTGCATCCAAGAATAATAAGCTCCCATTGGCCGACGATTTATCTCGTGCAAATAGAAAACACTTGCGGATATACGATCCACGCGTCAATGGAATTTACACGTCGCGGGACCTCCTTCGACGATACGGACCTCCTTCGCACGGTCGTTTATTTTCATAATAACCGGTGCTTCTGTTTTAATCGCGTCGCCTGTATACGTGACTGCCATCAACTCGAGCGCGGTTTGCTTATGAGACGTGGAACACTCCGCGTAACGCCGCGATAAAATCGTCGGCCTGTCTTTGATCGCTTTGCTGCGTCTGAAAACGTTTAACCCTCTGTGGTTCCACGTATTCCTTATCGATGCTTCGCGATTGATCCTGAACCTTGACAAGATGAATCCCTGGTTGATGATTTATTTTTCACCAATTATGAATGCGCTTTTAAAAATTCTCCTTGGTACTTTTTGTTTTTTTTTTGTTTTTCTCCTTCTGCGATTCGAAATGAGTTTTTGAGAAATGACTCACGTAGTACAGCGTGCATGTTGAATTACTACTTGATTCAAGCACATTTTGAAATCATATATGTGCGTATATAACTTGGTATAAAAGCTCTTGGATCATAAACGATTATTATTGTACAATTCTAGAAGTTCGTGGTTCTGTCGACATCGTAGTAATTCTACTCGTTAACCGACTAAATAATTAAACACTTTTCACTTCCGACTATTAAAAATACTTCCTAAAACCTCGCACGGCGAATCAGCTTAATTCATAACTACGAACCTAACCTCTAATCGGGATACATCCGAGACACGAGCTGTGCTTAAAAATCAAGAAGCGTTTTTCAACGAACTATTTCCTCGCGTACGAAAGTTTCAACGATCGTCGATGATTTTAAAGTATCCTCCCCTCGAACTGGCGATCGGTATGGAATATTACAACTGCGGAAGTTTGCGGAGGATATTGCTCTAAACTCATGGCGTTCCTACAATCGAGCATGACTCAGTCCTTGCTTCTATTAGCGCTCGAAGCTGCACGGTGCTTCTGCATTAGCAGCGAGCCGTCTAAGTTAAACGCTACTTAATTTACAAGCCGCTCGTTTAAATCGCTATTGTGTGCAGATCTGCAGGAAACGGTGTCTGTCTTACGATAAGACCGATAAATGCAAGTCTAACTAACGAAGATATCGGTTTACAAAGGATTATCAGTTTCCCCGAGACTAAACCCACAATATAATCTAACGGAAACTCACTGGTACGCGAGCTGGTGAACTTTGTGGAAAACAACGCTTATTAATGAAAACTAACGCGAGGTTGGAACCAAGTTAAGTATCCACCAATGAGTTTCTATCGTTAAAACTCCTGATTATGAAACTTTCGTCTTATTGTATATACGATATCCCGGTTCGCCCAGCTTTAAAATACGATCCGAAATCTTAAAGAGTTCCTTGCGCCGGCAAATTCCTTTTTTTCATCGATATTATATACTCGTGAATGTTGGTTGGTCATTATCGCGTGGTTTATAGGTCGGCAGTGTCATTGATTGATGATTAATTCGAGGGTGAAGCGGAAAAATAGAGGTCAAATGTTTCACTTCTCGGATCATGGCGCGAGGCGAGGAGAAGACGAACGGCGGTGCGCCGGATTCGTATTCGTTTTCACTGGCGCTAATGCTTCCTGGACGAAGTGGGTTTCTAGGTTGATTTCAGTGAATCTTTTTGCCTACGGCCTCTTTGAGGGGGTTAACGGTACACGCGTGGAAACCAAGCGGTACCCACTCGACCCTGTCTACTGGCTGAAGGAGATGATTTTTCGCTGGTATTAACGTCATAACTGCGGACCATTATTTCGACATATTCAGATTAGATGTGTCTATGAATGCAAAAGGATAGAAAGGAGAATGATGAATGTATCCATGTAACGATTTAGGTATTGCGTTATAATGGAAATTCCTTTGAAAATCAAGATCGAAATGTGGAAAATTTTCCTAGAGAATTACAGAAGCGTTATTTTAAGCGTTTTTGTAATCCTGGCGGTGATTAAAAAATTCTTGAAAATATTCCAAGGGAGGTTATTTATTCGCAATCGTTATCGAGGAAAATTGTTTACCTCAAGACTGTATATACAGGCGTAGCATATTTTATGCGAGCTCATTGAAGACTATATGTACAGTCCTCCGAACACCTTAATATACAATTTAACGAATTGCTTGGAAATATTGACATAATTATTTTAACTTATAAAAATAATATATAAAAAATAAATAAAATTATATATATATATATATATATATATATATTTTTTTTAACTTATAAAATCTCCATTCATCATATTATCCGTCGCAAGATTATTCCTCGCAACGTTTCTTCGAAATTTTTGTACCACGCTCATTGCACGTGGCGCACCTTTTAATATCCCTCTTCCATTTGCTAAAAATTTTTGCCCGCCCTCCAGCGACCATCAGTGGTAATTACAGATTCAGTAGCCGTAACTTTTCCTCGCACCTTTCATCCAAAAATAGTTTTAATCCCCGATCATAATTTAAATGCAGAATCTCGCCCTCCCGTTTTTCGACTCTCATCGACGATTCGAGTCGACACGATTTTTCGCATTTTATAACGAGCTCCCCGATACAAGATTAATCGGTACTCAAGCAAGGACATCCTTTCAATGGATAAGATCGACGGAGGTTTACCGTTTCCATTTTCTCGAGGATTTTCGCGTGGCCTGCCCTTAATGGAGTTTTCGCTAATTTCAAATTCGTTACGAAAGTTGGGCGAGCCCGGAAAGTTCTTGAAGCCTCGAACATCCTCGAAGTCCTCAAAATCGCGAAACTGTGGAGGAGAGCAGAGCAGAGAGAGAGCGAGAGAGAGAGAGAGAGAGGGGGGGATGAGAAAGGGGCTGTAGAGAAGGACAGAGGGAGTTTTCGATTGACTCTGTTTCACTTTAGCAGCCTTCAAAGTTTTTCCGAATCTTCAAGAATTTCATATCTCCCCGTACTTTGCTAAGCTCTCCCGTCACTTCGACAGCCTCCGCGAGACCTTTACGCTTCTTTCGAGTTTATCATCCGTGCCTTTGAACGCCCTGAATACGCGAGGAGCCTATTATGTCGAATAAAAATCCAATATCTACCTTCGAATAGCCGGGCAAAGTAGAAGTTCTTTTTTGCAAACAGTCCAAGTCTTACGGAACGTGTCGACTTAGGCGAGGCTGAGGGGGTGGCTATTTGTATTTTAGTCGTACATTTTTCCAGTTATTCCTCGATATCGACTGGCAAGAGTCGCCTGCGCCGGAATTGGGTTTCGAATCGATAGAAATTGCGAAAGAGGGGATGCAGTGAAAAAAGTATATTAAGACTTATTCCTCGCTGTCTCTTTCTTTTAAGATACGCGCGCCAAGTATGACGCAAGCGATCGAATAATTTTGACGGACATCTGGTATCACGAGGTCCGAATTCGACGAACAATCCATTCGCGATCGCGATAGATTCGGCCTTGTGGCCGACTTTCATGAAGCGTAATAGTCCTGTCCCTACCTCGAGCCATCAACTGCCAATTATTCCGGTTGTTTCCACGTATTTTCTGACTTTCCTCCATGATCTAATAGAGTATATAAATCGTTATATCGAGGTATCGACATTTCTTCCCTTTGTTCCTTCAAAATACACCTGGTCCGCTAAATATATCCAGAAAGTCATAATAATAATTCTACCCTCAAGCGTTCCAGCATTTCCGATGAAAATTCTGTATTACGAGGCCCAAGGATCCGAATTCGAGGATCGATCACGAGAGATTCGTTCTTCTGATGGACCATCATGAAGCGTATTCTATCCTCCACAGCCAATTATTTTCTACCTTTTTTCACACGATCCATTTAGAACATTAACAATATATCAATTGCAATATATAAACCATCGTATCAGCGTTTCTTCCCTTTGTTCCCTTAAAATACACGCGATCCGCTAAACACATCCAGAAAGTTATAATAATGATCCTAGCCGCGGGCGTTTCAGCATTTCCGACGAAAATCCAGTTTCGCGAGGCTCGCGGATCCGAATTCGACGATCGATCCGTCACGATCGCGATAGATTCGGCCTTGTGGCCGACTTTCATGAAGCGTAATAGCCGTGGCCGTACCTCGAGGCATCGGCTGCCAATTATTTCGGTTATTTCGAAGCGTCCGGCCCGACCGTCGGTCGCGCTCTCACTTTTTCCCATCCGTCATCCGCACGCTGTCCGTCGAACTCAGGGCCGGCTTATGCGTTTCTCCCAGGCGTAAGAGGCCGTTACGTAAGCCCCGATTTCGCAAATTGTCCCGACCTCGTGACGGTACGCCATCCTACGGATCGTCCCTAAAATCGATTCCTATATTTACCCGAGCAATGGTTTCATGCTCGAGAACGCCCGTGTCATAGACGCTGTACGTACGGACCAGTGGTTTTACCTTCACAAAGATCTCCTGCATTCTGGTTCTCCTTTAACACTGGAACTACCAAACCAGTCGAAACGACTGGTCGGTCGTTTCTTTTAAAAAATCCTCGTACTTTATAACGATTTATTTTGTGAGATTTTCCACGATTTTCATGCGGTATTTAGATCGCCATTTTGATTTACCGAGATTTCCTTTTACTCTCCCCCTTTTTTTTTTTTTTTTATAAGATGGATGTGGTGTTCTAAATATGCACAGAAAGTGGCTGGTAGTTCTGGTGTTAAATATATACAATTCACTCTTTTTACATCCCAATTCGTTTCCATATAATTCATTCTTTTTACTCTACTGAGAAATCTCTTTTTTTTATAAGGCGTATGTGGTGTTCTAAATATGCCCAGATTGTGGCTGGTAGTTCTAGTGTTAATCCATGTTTCTCCCACGAGGTGGAATGGGTTTGAGGCTTTCTTCCTCCGGTTCACGCGCTTAACACTCGAGATGAATGTATTTATATTGTATTCCTTTGGCGGAGGGCAAAGGGCCGCCTCTGTTCGGCTATTTGAATATATTTATATTTACGCTCTTGCTTGAAAAGGGACTTTGAGGGAGTGTGTATGGTCGTCGAGCAGAAGGGATCGCCGGAGTTATGGAGGTTATATCTCGAGGAAAAGTTGAATATATGGAGAAGAAGAGTTTGCGCGGGTCTTATGGGTATTGCTTGTAGATATTACTTTTCTCGCGAGACGTCGACTTGTTAGTCGTTTCTTTGAGAAATCGTGGAACTTTGAGATTGGGGTATATTGCAAGATTTTCCACGATTTTATAACGGCGATCGTGGATCGGTGTATTAACCCATTCGCATCATCGAGCGGAATATTCCCAGTCAACATTCGTTTATCATCAAATACGTGGTAATACATCCTGAATATAACGGTCGATTACTTGTTTCAAGGTGCGATGCAAATAGGTCACGATCCATTGCCATCTTTCCTCTTTTGCCCTCTTCGTCTATAACACTATTTCCACCAGCCATTTTCCAGAGATATTTAGACTAAATATATCCTTAAAGAAAAAGAGGACCAAGGAAAAATGTCGATGGATCAATTTATCGATCCGCACGCCGTAAGAGAATCATAAAAAAATCTCAAAAGCGACCGCGTCTCAAAGTTCCACGATTTTTCAAAGAAACCACTAACCTCTCGTAGTAAGAATAGTATTAACACTAGAACTACCAAACCAGTCAAAATGACTGGTCGGTCCTTTCTTTAAAAAAATCGTAGTACTTTATAACGATGTCTTTCTTTAGATTTTCCATGATTTTCATACAGTGTATAGATCATCATTTTGATTTACTAAAATTTCCTTCTACACTCCCCTTTTTTTTTTAAAGATATACGTGGTGTTCTAAATATGTCCAGAAAGTGGCTGGTAGTTCTAGCATTAAGGATACACTTAGTATTATATAGCCAAGTGCATCTGGAAAGCGGCTGGCGGTTCTAGCGCTAAGTCAGCCTCCACAAGGCGCGGCGGTGCGGTCCAGAAATTTCGGACCTTAGCTCCCGAAATATTGACCTAGACATTTCTGGTTACGATCGACACAGAAACCTCGAACCGGGCGAATAAATGGCGGAAGCGGCAGCTCGAGGCGGTGTTGCGCTAACCGGACTGTCTGTTTCACTTGGCACGGCCGCAAGACTTTCCCGTGCCAAAGGTAAAAAGAACCTGGCTTGGTGAGCGGCGCACAGCCGGGATACACACATCCCTCTGTCGTGCGGGGCGGAGGGCGTCGGTGGCGCCGTAGGATAAATCTCGAATACGCACGACACCACGACAAAACAAAGTCTCGTCTGGTCGAGGGGCACACTTCCGCGTGCTGCGCCTCGCCTATATATCCCAGCCTGCTGCTGCGAGCGCCCGATGCAACGAATAAATTTCAGAGCCGTATTACCTTCCCGGTAGAGATCCTCCTGCTCAGGCCTCGCGGACCTCGCAGCTGAAGCGCTGATTATTAATCGTTATTGCCAGACTGCCGGCCGTTGTTTTGACAAGACCATCGTTCCGCTCGAGTGGCAACGAGCCTGATCCACGAGGGTAAGGTGTGACAGATGTTCCCGCCTCTAACGAGGACAATTTTGCACGACTAGCTCTGGTCAGCGCGCGAGGCATTAGCGGCCGCTCGAGGCCAACGCGGATAGCACAGAGTTGCCCGAGTCTTTTGGTATCAACCTCGAGATTATCCATTAGCCAAGCTGGAGTCGCTCTAACCGGCTTTGTTGAAACTAAGAAGATGCTTTGGAGTAACCGTGTGTCATTTGTCGAACCTGGTACGGAGAACGGTGTGAAGTTGCTCGCGCTTCTCGATTCGTGCTACGCTCGATCTATGCCCTTGGTGGTTTGGTTTAAAATAGATATGAGATCACTGATAGGTACTGTTTGATTTTGATATCTCGGAAATTCTGCCCGCGGATCTTTTTCGACACTGGTGATCCTACTTGAAGGAGCGTTCGATGATGTAAGGTTATATTCGATCGAGTCCAGTGAGATTTGAACGATTTGTGGCGATTGGGTGACGCAATGGGGAGTTCTGATGACTCGAGTAGTCGCGAGTAAAGAGTGGGTTTTTTGAAATTCGGATGGAGCATCGAATCGAAGGGCGCTGAGGCCGTGCGCGATTGATCTTGACCACGGAGACAGGGACGAAAGAAAATCGGGTCCGTTACAAAGGTCTCTGCATTATATCGCGTCGAATTAAGCCGACTAAATCCGTAGCGACCGAAATAGAATTGAAATCATCCGGTGATTCGGCAGAACGTTGCCTGGGAGGGATTAGATCGATTAGCACAGGATCTAAAAGGTTTCGTTCTCGCTCTACGTGTTATTTGCACGAGAATTATCGCCCTGTTGAGATAGGAAAGAGCCTGCTTACCGCACTGGCAAACTGAGATTACGTCGTTATTGCGATGAAGGCTGCGGCTTTAACGACCGACGAATTGCATTAGCTGACTTTAAACACCTTCGAGAACACGACGACGATCCTCGGAGGCTCGAGTCGAATCCTTGTTTTCGGATCGATGACGATGAATGAAACAGGCGGATGATCTATACTCAAAATCTATCCGAGTTAAAAATAGTTCATTCCTATTCGTTTCAATGTGAAATAAAGGAATACGATGTTTAAAATATTTAATTAACCCTCGTTCCCTTGAAAAACAGGAATTCATTTTACGATAGAGGGAAATCTTTGCGATGTTGGTCATTTTTTTATCGTTAGAAATAAAGGCTAGCAACACTGAGTCCGCCATATTTCGTTCCTAGAGGAGCCATTTTGTTTACATATATGTCCTTAGCGTGCTTAGAGAATGCATCCGCTCTTTTGTCTCGGTAATTTCAGTGCTAACAAAAAAATTCTGGCGCCGCATTCTTGTTCTTTGACCTCAATTCTGTTGGAATGGTTTTTTTTTTTTTTTGTAAAGGATAGATACAACTTTTTAACTTTTTTGTAGACCAGTGCAATTAGTCGAGGTCAATGCGTGGCCCGCGTATCGATAAATCGAGTAAACTGAAATTGTCCATAAATCATGGCGCGCTCGTTCGACTGTTCGCGGCTCGATCGCGCGGCGAGGTTTAAAAATCGCTGATTAACCCGAGGCCGTCTCTTTTTTTATTCGTGACACATTTGCATGATGAAACGCCGGGATAAGGAGGATCGGTTGTACGAGAATTTCTCGTTGTGCAGCGACAACGCTACGTACGTACGACTCTGAAAATTGGCACGAGCGAGCGCCTGGCACACGCCGATGATCCACCTCGGACTGTTATTGTTTTCTAGCAAAATGCGCCAGGAATATCCTCTAGTATCTCGAAATAGTGAGTTAATTGCGCTCTTTAATTTATGTCGCTTACGATTTACACACTGTTGTATTCAATTAAGGACGATTACCTCTTCCGCGGACGTGGCCATTTCTCTAGAACATCTATCTTAATTGATTTATTAACGTTACACCTATCCTAATAATCAAAATCACTGGCGCATGATTTCGAAGATTTAAAACAAATTTTTTTTGTGCTATCACTCCGCTCCTCTTTCATAGATATATCACTGTGACTAGATATTTAGGAATAACAACCAATGATCCTAGTCTTATACGTTATATATTATATAATATATGTTATATATTTATACATTTATATA
>JBCFXI010001369.1:0-58324 GCA_038496175.1 Ampulex compressa | reverse complement strand
ATATATATACCTATATATTCTTTCAAACAAATTAATCGCCTCCCAAGGCCCAGAGCGCTTCATCCTAGACCCAGTTATCCGTTTAGGCGTTCAAGCAGGATCGGGAAGAGGCGCGAATCAGAAGGCGAAAAAGCCGTGGCATTATGGGTACCGCCTCGGGACCCGAGGATAAAACCGGGGTCCGTGGTCGGCTTTAAGTGCGCCGCGAGGGAACGAAATCACGGAGGGGAGCGATGCCGGGTGGCGAGGAGATGAGGGAGCGAGGGAAAAAAGGAGAGGCCGGTCAAGGAGAAGGAGCCGACGGTGCCGAAGAAAAGGCCTGCGGATCCGCGGCCGTAGCCGCGGTGCATTAAAGGGTCACGTATCCAGCCGGAACTTCGCCCCTTAAGTGTAATTGTTACTTAGTTTTAATTGCTGCCAGCTGCGTTTTGCATAAGTGCCGGGCAGGCCGTTTATTTTTCTCGAGGCGGCAAGGGCAGCGGGAACGTGAATCTTCTCGCCGCGGACGTGGATTAAATTGAATTAATTCCGCCCTCCGCCAGCAGCTCGGATAATTAATTACTCCCTCCCCCCGCATGACGGCCGATAAATAAATCTTTTAAGTGGGACACCCGCGCGCAAACTTTCGCCGCTGATGAGCGGAACTTTGGCTGAGAAAAATCGCTCACTTTATGAACCCTCGGGACTGAAGAGCCTCGCCCCTCTCTCGGTTTGTTCCGGGCTAAAGCGAAGTGGATATTTTCGTGTGGAATTCTTTGGTTATACTGGTAATCGCGTTGTGTGTATATAGATTTTTGTGGGAGGTGTAAAATAGTGTGTACAATCGATAGAGATTGTTGGATTAATATCTTTGTGACAATCAAGTGTTTTGGATCAATATAAGAATGGAATGCTTTGGGTTAATCTTATCGCGACGATTGACACTAGAACTATTGGACACTTCCTGCGATATTTAGAACGCCACATACATCTTTAAAAAAAAGGGGAGAGCACAAGGAAATTTCAGTGAATCAATACCATGATCTTAATACTGAATGAAAATCATGGAAAATCTTAAAAAATGCCACGTTCTAAAACACTACGATTTTTTAAAGAAACGACTGATCAGTTATTTTGACTGATTTGGTAGTTCTGGTGTTAAATTCATCTGTACTAATATGACCTTCTAAAAAGACATACTTATCGCGAATAGTACGACTGCCGTTCGCAGTGCGAGGAATGCAACCACGAGGCATCGCTCTTAAATCCAGCATAACGTTCGAAAGCAGTGCTTCTGGCACAAGCATCGATGCTCAAAGCATCCACGGTGGTGTTTGGTATAAGTGATGTATCGCAAGGGCATTAATCTTGAAACTAGTATTATCCCCGTCGACTTTATCCTTGAAGCATGCATTACTCTCGCGCATAGTATCAAGAATACATCTCGGAACTAGTGTTACTCCCCGAGTTATTACCCTTGGAACGAGCATTAGCCTGGAAAGTATTACCCTCACGAAGGGCATCCGGAATACGGTAGACTCCCGTACAACGCCAGTTCCTATAGCGCGTCAAAGATATGGCGATTACTGTTTTCGTACAACGCGATTTATCGTGAAACGCGACAAATAACATAGCGTTGGAATTACCAGCATTTAAGAATTATATCTGCTTCAGATAAAGTATTACATTATTTTCACCATGGTTACAGAGTTCTTATTATATTTTGATGAAGTTTCAACGAAATAATAGATTTTTTAAGAGCAAGCGGTAATTCTTTGCGTAAGAGAGTAATATTTTATATTTACTTTAGTTAGAATTTCAGTCGACTATATCGATAATATCTCGGTCCAGTTACCGATTTATATTCCGCAAATTTTCTTAATACGGTTTAATTCATCACTTTAAACTTTATACGTTTCTAATAGTAATTTAATTTAATTTCACAATTTGAAAATCATTTAATAATTGAACAGGTATTTAAAAATAATTATTCCACAGAAATAGTTCATGTAGTCGACTGAAATTCTAACTCTATAAGAATAGATAGAAAATTAAATACGCGCGGAACAGTACTCTTTTAGACCAAAAATTATTGCTTATTCTTAAACTGACAGCGATGGATGAGGTTAGTAATATATATACCTATAAAAGATTTTTTATATACATTAATAATATACATTATTTAACAAACCGCGTAATTTCATCACTTATTTTTAAAGAACCGTCTTATTTGAGGAAACAAAAAGTCGAAGTCGACATATTAATAATTATTTATAGAACGTCACTTTAGATCACGTGCATTATGTTTCATATTATACATTATATCACACGTTTTCCATATTAAATTCACCCTTTTGCAATCAGAATTCAACCTTTTCCCAAACAAATTCACTCTTTTGCAAACAGAACTAACCATTTTGCAACTAAAACTCACCCTTTTGCAATTCGAATTCCATGTGCAAAAGAGTAAATTCCTTTTAAAGGAGGTTCAACTCCAATCGCAAAAGGGCGAACTTAATGCGAAAAACCCGCATACATATCACAGCGCGTTACCATTAACCGCATTATAAAGGAGCCTACTCTCCGCGGCTCCCAAAACTGGATCGCCTATGAGCAGCCAGGATCGCAGGTAGAAAATGACGAGTCAGGATCCCCGTTTGATCGGGATATCGCGTCCTTCGGCTTCTGAAAGCATAAATATTCGTCGGTCTCTCATCCGGGACTGCGAATTTGTACTTCCCACCGGTGGTATCCGCTAATCGATAGATTTGAAAGTCATGACGCGACGACGATTTGAAATTCAGATCGGGGAGCAATATGACAAGCTCGTTGGGTAGTTTTGCCCGAAACACTCCCTTAAGCCGCGCTCGGAGAAAGTAAAGGAGCGAGGAGAGGAGAGGAGGGGCGGAAGAGGGGAGGCTGTCGCGGATTAATACAGTTTTTTGCTAGCACCGAGGAGAGAAACCGTATATCATGGACCGCTTCAACTAATGACCCTGAAAGTTCGTTGATGCTTCTGCACGAAGGAAGCCGCGATGGCCGGGTCATCAAACGGCTACCCAAAAGTATCGCCGAAATCAAGCGCGGTTCGATTAAGGTGAAAAAAAGGGAGGAGTTCTCCGTACGAATGGAGGAGGAGGCCCTGGGATGGGGAGCGCTCGACAGAAAGAGAGAGAGAGAGAGAGCGATGGGTCGAGAGGAGGAGAGCGGGAGAAGGGAGAGATGGTACAAAAGGAGGATTTTGCATGTCTGATTACTTACGGTAAAAGACCTTTGTGACTGCAAAGTTCCTTCGCCGAAAAACCATTCGACGTGCCGGAATGGTTTTATCGGCCGATCGGTAGGGCCGTTTTTATCGGCTCGCAAAAACAGGCCTCGAAGGGAGAGAATCGTTATGAAAATCATCTTAAACGGAGCCCTATATACGGGGACTGTAGAAATTTTCATCCTTCCTCAAGGGCCTCCTACCTTCCTCGAGTTCCCTCGCGTAAAAACGAAGTGGAGTCATCCTGTTAAAATACAAGATGGCGCACATCGCGCTCATTACCCAGGATCCTCCGCGGGGATCTTTCGAGAAGGAATTTCAGCAGCGCCACCTATAGAACGATCATAACCGCACGTGCGAGGCGTAATTTAGCCGCGTGTACGCAACGTTTTATCCGAGCTACCCTCGGCCTATCCTAAGTGAAAGAGTGGGAAGAGAGAAGGGAGAGGCCTAGGATCGTGTGAAGATGAAGGCAGTGGCCTAAAGTCGAGGCATCCTACCGCGGGATGAAACGATACCGGGTCGTGGAGAACTCCTTTTTTCCGTGGCTCGAAGGCAGGAGGGAGCGGGAGGACGAGAAAAAGGCGTCAGCCGTGAGAGGGCACATCGGTGGGACCCATGAAATAATAATGGTACATATAAAGTGTAATTTAGCTAAACGTATGCAGCGTTGTATTGAGGCTCCGCCGCGGGCCCAGGGCCGTGCCTAGGCGAGCGCGGTTTCTGGGGGAGGAAAAGTTCGGAGCTCGTAAGGCACAGAATCGTCGGTATAATTCGATGCCGCGAACAATGGACGCGGTATAGCTGGTGCGAGTTATAACGAGATTAGCCGAGTGAGTGTAATTGAGCGATTACTCGGGGCCTTCGGGAGTAAGAGCGGTTATCCTTAGCCAGCATCTCTTCGGCTGCGGCCACGCTCACGCATACTTACCGTGGAAACAATAGACGAGCCTACGGGCCGCTCGTAAATTCTATTATCTCCAATGGCGTTATTTGTCACGTACCATCGGCTCGTCCAGGATACGCCCAGGAAACGCCACGGGAGGCGACGCTCGCCCCCGATGCTTTTTCACCCGGCTTCCGTCCGTCCACCTTCGACGACTCACTCTCGAAATTCACGATCTTATTGGATTTAACGATATTCGAAGCTACGTTTCGAAGCTGCGTTTCGTTTTCGGATATGAGTGGCCTGGAGAAACTCGTAGTCCGCTAAGTGCATTATCGCGCGGCACCAACGCGCGTGCCATTAGCATCCTCCATCGAGTCTCACTTCGGATTTGGAGGTATCGTAGAATTTAGCTACGCGTGCAGGCGTGTTCCAAGCCACGAGCGCATCCCTAAGTTCGTTCCATCGACCTGTATCCTGCTTCGAGACAATCGATACCTTGATCTCTGTCACTCTGTTTATTCGCTCAATTCTCAAGCGTCTCCCCCAATCTCCAAGCATCTTCAGCAGAGCGATACTTCGAAATACACTCCGAGCTATACCTTCACGATACAACATATACACAGATACAACGATTATAAGTAAACTGATAAAACACAGCGGATCAAGCTCGCGCCACCCTCGACTTTCGCCCCCCTTCCCCTAAGCGTTATCGCGCCGATCGATGATGCACTCCCCGAATCCACACGAACTCATCCGCACCTCGAAACGCATTCGAACCCACCGACTTTGGCCCCGAATCGTGACGCGCATCAGGATGCATCAAAGCGCGGCCGCATAAATCACTTAAAAGCGGGGCCCTTAATTGAGCGATCGCGGCGCGTAAGAAAATTGGACACGCGCAATGAATCGAAATCATACTCTGGCGGGTGGAGGGGGGGGGGCGGAGAAATTTTGGCGCGGTGCCCCGCGAGGAGTGACACTTTCGGGGGCCCGATGGGCCCATCCCTGAGTTATGCCACGAGATGGATAGCCTGGGGCCCGCGGTGAGTAAATTACAAGGTAAGACGGAACGCCGACTTCCCCTGCCCCATCCGCCGGCCCTCCTTCGCCCTCGCTCTCTCCGTTCGTCCTTCCCCCTCCCCCTCGTCCCCCTCCCCCACCCTCTCCACCCCTCCCCCGCCATCGAGACCGCCCCTCGCAGGCCGAGATGCGAGGGCCTCACGGTCTCGAACATCCCACGAGCATCCGACACTTTGGGGCCCGCTATGATACACCTTTGGCGTGGCTACCGTACTGCGAGATGTACGCTCGATCCTCTCCTTGATCTTCTACCCGGTCCTCGTCTGCCTTTCTCCTCCTCCTCCTCCTCAGCCTCATCCTCCTTCTTCTTCTTCTTCTTCTTCTTGAGCATCGTCTCTTCTTCTTCTTCCTCCACCTCCTCCCTCTCCTTTTCCTCTTCTTCGTACTGTTCCTCTTCTTCTTCTTCCCTCGGCACGCCGCCGCTTCGAGGCCTCCCTCCCCGCTTCGTCGTTTTTTGCGCTTCTTGTTCCTGTTTTTGTCCCTACGCTCCCTCTCTTTCTATCCTGCGCGCGGGTTTTTTACTCCTGCGCCGAAGAACCGGGGATTCCTCGGGTTGAAGGTATTCTGGGGAGTTTTCTCGGGGGCTTTGGGAGGTGGGTTCTTGGGTTTTGGATGTTGGAGAGGGAGGTTGGTTGTTGGGTGTGTGTGTGTTGAAGTGATTTTGGGGCTGGTGAGATGGGGATTGGTGATGTTTGTCGTGTTGGGTGTGCTTTGGTGATCGGGGATTTTCAGGTATGGGGGGAATGGAGTATTTTTGAATGGTGTACTTTAATGTGGTGTGGTATTTCTGTTTTACTTGCTACTTGTGAATTGTCAATTGCAAATGAAGTAATTGCATTGTCAAGATTTTCTGTCAAGGGCACGACTTGATTTGTGAAATGATGCATTTTAATTTATAGTATGATAATATATAGTGATGAATTTATAGTGATAATCGATGAGTCTGAGACGTGGATTATCTATCGTAGGAACACCTTTGTGGAATTCCCTTGGGAGCCAGTTTCTTCTAAATATATCCTCCCGAGTGGTAATGTTCGATGTGGTTATGTAATGGGGCGTGGCTAAATAGCAGGTTCTTTATGATCCTCCGTGGCGATGTTTTAGCTTAAGAGCTATTAACCCAGCTACGGTATTCTCTTAATGATATTTCCCCCGAAATTGATTATCCCGCGGTTGTGCATTAACGATCCGTGGTGCATTGATATTTTGAGCTGAGCGATCTTTAATGTCACGATTAACTCGCTTTCTTCCGCGCGGGCAACATTTTTCCGAAGGCCGTGTCGCTATGAAAATCCCGGACGTAGCTGTACTAGCGAGAAAGCGAGTTTTGATAGTCCTCCCCGTGAAATATATCGTTCCCAGGCGCTAAAGTCTCGGATGGAAATTGTAATTTGAAGATACGTCGACGTACAGCCGTAGACGCCAAGATATGCGGAAATCTGTACGTGGAAATTGCGACGATGCAAATCTCGTTTCTGGCACGTAGTTGAGTGGCGTAAAGGGCTTAGTGTGGCGCCCCGGTTGACTGGTGCGAATGCAATTAACCCTTAACGTGTAATGCGAAATTTTGATGCTGTTACGTATAATTTGGTTAATCAACGAACTCGCGCGCGATACGCCCATTTCGTAATCGTAAAAATCCCGGAGGGCCGGGGAATTATATTCGCGCTGAGCAGAAATTTGCGAAACGGGTAGAGGGGAGGGCCGGCTAATCGATCGAGCAGATTGTTGAAGAAAACTATAGTTCAGAGATTGGCTGAAATATCGAAGAACGATGTTTGCACGGCGGAATAATTTATTCCTCGACTTTTTCGCCGGCCCTTTTCATCGCGCAGTAAATAGAAAAGTTAATGGAATTGACCTGTATGTAGGTATTGGGTTTTTGACGAACTTTTAATAACCGGCGATAATGAAATTTCGTTCTGCCGGTCAAAAAACTTCGATAGCTCATGCATATGTAACACCATGTAAAGCAGCGATTCGCATCGGCTAATGACGCTTAGATTAACATAGCCCGCGCAATATGACGTTCAGCTTTTCAGCGCTGTGTTTCGATGGAAAATCTCGGAAATCCCGGTCACCGCTGTGCTTATAAATCTTTATAAAAACTGATTTTGAATGGAAGACAGATTTGAATGTAACGTGCAACGCTCTTATGTCTTAAAGCTCATCTAACTACGATAAGAACTAATAATGTTTCTTTATGGTCTTTGGAGCAAGCTGATTCGGGAGCAGTTGTCCAAAGCGAATCGAACACTTCTAACAACAATTCTAAATTATATAATTAAATTACATTGATGTAAGATAATTATATGGAATAAGGTGGTGAGTAGCTAAACAAGTACAATAACGTACACGCTTTAAAAATACAATCACATCCTTCGCGCAACAAAATCTATCGATATCACCCTAATCGCGGATCTGAAGAATAATTTTTTAAGTTTATTTAACCTTACAACTAAAATTTTTAATTACGCGATTTGAATCCAACCAGATAATTAATAAATTGACTTCCAAAAGCATCGTCGTTATTTGGAGTGTCCCAAAATACGTGCAAGAAGTAATTTTGATAAAAGACACAGGCTTATAATTAAAACATGTACATTTTTTATCGATTCTTAAAGTATACACTACAGGATTATATATAGAATAACATATTCGATAAACAACCTCCACAGCTTTACTGACACACACACACACTCTTTTTTTACAATTCTCAAATCTTACGTGAATTTTATTACTTCCAAATTATTAAATTATCAAACTACCATATCAACACATTACCAAATTATTAAATTCTTGACTTATCAAACGATTTTTAAAATTAGAAAAATTATTCCTTCCTGGAAATTCCAGTTCTACCGCTAACCATCCTTCGAGAGCCCGTAATATCAAGGAGCCCCCCCCCCCCCGCGATTTTCGGGGATCCGCTGGGAGCGTTCTTAACGCGGCTCGAAATCGGACGTGCGTGGAATTCGGTTCGATCGCAACACTCGAGGGCCTCGAAACTCGGCGGCACTCGTCGGTTATTAACCGAGCCGCGGTCCTCCATCGAGACGAATATTCGCCGGTGCGTATTGCACGAGGAGCCACGGGTCTCGAAAAATTTCGAAGTAATTAACGGCCGCTGCGATCGGATATTGACAGCATGTGCGGCCACCGGGCCCCCAGGTTGCAAGTGCGGCGCGACACATGCGTGGAAAATCGTGCGGCTATGTAGCTCGAGGGGGCGCATAACATCTGTCCGCACCGTGGCCGTTCCGGTGCAATCATTACGCGATTCGACAACGCGACGTTTGATGTCTTCATAACGCATTTCGTCTGAAATTTCATCCATATCGTCGAGCCGTAACGCGATACCGCATTGTGCCTTGTTTCGAAAGTGATTAATCGCCCTGCCGGAATGGCGAGGAGGAATGAGACGGAGAGAAATATCTCCCGGGGTTTGTTTAAATAGAAACGATCGAGGTAGACAGGGAACACTCCGCGGCACCTGCTTCTTCTTCGGAGTATTGTTGACCAACCGCGATCTCGCGATGGCTCCTCACGATTTTCCGACGACTCTGCGATGTTTCGTTATTGCGGCTATTGAGAATTGCTTGGTAAATACGGTTAGTCGTTGTTAATGAAATTAGTACGTCTTTTTTTATTTCTGGTGATATAAGAGGGGATAGGTAAGAGAGATAAAAATAGTTTTCTAGCCTGATACGATTTTTTTGAAACGAGCAGTAATTCTTGATCTGCAGAGCGATGTTTGAACAATTATTTGATTCTCCTTCTGGTTTTATAGAGTTAGTATCTCAATCGAGCATATCGATTATTCTTGAGTGGAATAATCATTTTTTAACCACTGGCCTTATAATGGTTAAAATACTATTCCACATTATATTATAAAATGAAATGAAATTAATATTAGAAAATTATAAGGTTCAAGCTGATATATCAAACGATGAGGGAAAAAAAGCAGAGACTAATACTCAAACTAGGACCATTTCTTTTACTTTTGTCTCCGAAAGAAAAGAGGCTTTCATTGTGAATAGCAGCTGGCTAAGAAAATACGATCGATTAAATACACGGTATGCCGCTCGAGTCGTGCCGCTTAGATCGGCTTTGAGTTTTCCTCGCACGTTTGCAGGCAACGTTTAATTCACAGCGACTGGTCAAGACACGCGTGAAAGCACGGCTGGCGATACTGTCGGACAGGCTCCTGGAATAATTTTTCGAATAAGAACACAAGCCTCCCTTCATCCCGCTCGCATCCCCGTCGCTCTTCGCCATTTAATTGTGTCGGTAATAAGCCGTCCGTCTCTACGATACCCTTGATACAGGCGCACGGTACCCACGAGATGTAGAACATATCTTGGAAGGAGTGCAAACACGAGCACCTGTCATCCACCTCCTCGAGGAATCGGTACATTCGCGATCCTCCAGACACGGTTTCTACCAATGTACACGTGTCGGGCAACAGCTCGCGTATACAGGAGAGGAGCGCTGATCCCATATTTGTTCCCGGAATTACGCTGGGCGAGGTGCAAATTGCATAAAGCGGGAAGACGGTATCTCGATGCCTCGCAATCTTCCCAGCACGGTCAACGTGGTGTGGGTCCAGACGAGTGGCGGACCGTTTGAAGATATTCATACCCCGGATTCGGGCGCGGCGTCTGCCTCCGCGAAAGGGTGTACCAATCTTCATATCTCAGATCCGCGGCGCGAAAATCCTGGCCCCTGATGGCTCGAAGGACACAGTCTGGCGCATTCGTTTGCGTCTACATTTCCCTCTCGCGCTGCCCGCCTGGCCTTTACTTCAAAGAGGCGAGAGCGCAAGGTCGCGCCGGGGTATGGCCCTCGTCTGCACGGTTGGTTTAAGCGGCCAGGAAGGAACCGCGATAAGAGCGCCCGCCGAGGGCCGTTTCCGTTTCGGGGGACAACATGGGAAATCGTTGCGGGCCGAATAAAAAGGGGAGGCTAATGAGAGCACGGGGAAATTGTCCGCCATTCGTGATAAGGGAGATCGGAGGAAGCTTCGGTTGGCTTGTGATGGAGGGACCTTCTTGGCGCGCTCGCGGATGCGATAGCGTTCATTTTCAAGGTGGCGCGATGGGGTATGAAAATTTCTACGCCTTTCTCTTGGCCACCTTGATTCTTACATTTTGCTAATATTGATTTGATCTATTTAATAGCCTCTGAAATGCTTTAAGCCCTCATTCTTGAATTTCTCTAATGTTAATTATATCTATTTATGGCTCGCTTTAATCATTTGAGCTTTCATTCTTAAATGTGTGTAATATTAGTTCTATTTGTATATTATGCGCTTTCATTATTTGAACCACATAACCGTCCGCGATTCTGTTAACGTAAATTATAAAAAAGAATTCTTATTATATTCATTACGAGATGCACTTATTAACAACCCACTGTGCGGTATTATTTATATCTTTTACGAGATGTACTTATTAACCACCTACTGTGCGGTATTATATAAAAACGTAACATATTAAAAAAAAAACCAGCAGCCAATTCTCACGCTTCTCAATAATTCCCAAATTCCCCATCCGCTTTTGCAAGAATCTCCATCGACGAGACGCATCGCGCGTGAGAAGGTCTCTCGCCACCGGTGCGTCCCTCTCATTACACGGAATACGACCCGATCTATTCGAGTATCCGGCGCAAACAGTTATGGCAGAAATAATCGTAGCGATAGGGGCCAAAATTGTTGGCGCCACCAGGGCCGTGCGCCTCGTTAATGCTCGTAACGCGGCGTACATGCATATTTCGGGGCGTCCCATTTTTGATAATACGGGGTTAAGCTGACGATGCTTCACGCCGGTGGCGTATTTCAACGTCTAAATATCCGATAGGCCGGGAATTTTAACGAGCGGAGGTTAAACCGTGTTAAACCGGTCGGCCGTGCCCACCGCCGTGGACCTTTTAATCCCACAATACTTTAGCGCATTTAGCGGGGCAACAAAAGGAGGGTACGGGAGGGGCCTGGTTAAATATGAGCCGGACGAGTGAAATAATTCAGTCTCGTATTACAGCGCGCGTGTATCGGCCGCCCGCTGGATTTATTTGCTCAAACTTGAGCGGCACGCACCTCGACGCCCACAAAGTGGGCGCGAGTGCGCGGCATTACGTGCTGCGCCTCACTCCGCCGAAGGTCACAAATTCCAATAGCTCCTCTCTGCGGTCTGTACCACCGGTGGAGAGATCGGCCGGCCGTTTATGAATCATCGTATCGGTCGCGCCTTCGAAACCGAGAGGAGGCCCGCGCGGAGATGCGGAGCGGGGCGTTTGTTGCTGTTTGCTCCTTCGATCCTCGACCCCTTTATTTATCCCCTTTCTCAATTTATCCCCCGAGGAGCGTAAAGGAGGTTCGTAGGAACGAATCGAGGATATCTTCTACTGGCTTTTTGTGCTTGGTTTTGCGTTTTGGGTGGTTTTTGGAGTACCATGTGCACGTTTTATAAAAGAGAGAGGTTTTGTGAATTAATATAATGATGTGAATATCGTAGAGAATCTTGTCATATAGTGCTAGGGATTTTTTAAGGAATTATCGATCAGTTGTTTTGACTGGTGTGGTTGTTTCAGTGTTAAGGCTATTTTTGTCGAGGAGTTTTATTTAATTCTTTTTAGTCGAGATTATTATTTGTTAGTAGGAGAATTGAATTTTGTAGAAGAACTATTTAGAGGTAAGTACTTGATTGGTAGAAGCGGATTATACGGATGATGCCAAATGGCGTCGTTGGGCTGAAAAGGGTTGGTAGTTTTAGTTTATGTGGACGGATTGGTGCTAATCGTAGTTATCGAGAGTTAGCCACTTCTGCTTGTAATACGCTGACCAGGATGGGCTGTGCGCTGAAGAGGTGAACCGATGGATATATAAATATCAAGCATCGCTTTTTAAATTTATTTGACGTTACGATAGGAGTAATCATTTCTGGTTATACCACGTGAATTCGATCAGATAATCAATAATTTGATTTTTATTGAAAAAGCTTCATCTTTGTGAATAGCAACCTGCTGAAAACGAGCAGTCTATGTATTTAATCCGAAAAGATTCCCAGCATAAGGTTGAAATGAGACGCAATAAAGGATTGTTTCGTTTTTCCAATAAATACTCAAAGAAGAGTATTTATTCATATTATTAGAAAGACGAATCTACCCACGACGTGTATATTCCAGATTAAAAAACGCGACACCTCGATTATTTTCAAACTTACCAACAAATTACAGAGATTCTCATCGATTTTTCGCACCATTATCCAATACATCCTATATCACCTAATCGTCGAGATTTTCGAAGAACACCCTGGAGCTCGCCTTTCAAAAGGAAGCACACCTGCATCCCGATGCAAGGCGCTTCTTTGTGCGGCAGAAACTTTCAATTTTCCATCGTTCTTATTTTCCCCCAAGTGCCAAAGTCCTTTGTGCCGCGATGTGCAAGAGTGCACTCTATTGGGATAATAAAGATCGTATCCTGCTTAGCGAAGTAAGGAAACGCGAGCGAGGAGGTCGATTAAACGTGTCCCGCGAGGAACACCTTTACCACCATCCAACTGCACAAAGGATCGAGCAAGCGTCTTCCCAATTTACAAAACAAATTTGGAGAATCGACGAAAGTCGCGAGGAGCATCGCCTCAAAGGCTCTCGCGAATTCCACGAATTTCGCGGGGCTAAGCTCACCTTAGCGCGCTTGAAATATACGCTGATCGCCTTACGGATTTCACGTACGCGCGGCAGTGCATAACGCGCTTGGAATTTTCTTCGAAATTAGATTTGGTCCTCGCCGACTCGAAGCGCGTCGATGTACACCGCGGTGAAGAATACGTGACCGCTGAAACCGAACGGACGATCGGAGAGCGAGGAAGGAAAGGAGAGAGAGAGAGAGAGAGAGCCCGTTCAGGGACAGCAGTTCTGTATCGTAAATTCATCAGTATTATGCCCGATTAGCATACCGAGCGGGTCATGGTTCATTGTCCCTTTGGCGTCCCTATCATCCCTTTCACGGGGACTTAAGGCTATGCCCATGCTGGACGCGTGACACATTTCTCGGTTCAAAGATGCATCTGTGATTTCACGCCGGTTGAAAGTCAAACATTCCCACTTGACAGCCAACGAAGCGCTCCGATCCGACCCCTCCCACGGCCGACATTCCTTTTATGTTCCTACATAATATTTAATTCCCGATGTAACACGATGTTACTCGATGATGGAGAATAAGAGGACGAATATAAATAACAAAGTGTTATTATACAGTTCTACAGCGATTTGCAGAATTCGAAAAGGAGATGATTACCAGTTTGCTATAAATATCTGTATAAAAAGCGGTTGTGTGTAAAACACTTCTGAGTAAAATCGTGTCGGTTTTTTTTTTTTTTAATTTATTTCTCGGCACCGACTGCTAAGGTCATTTGGTCTGGGACCTACTGTTTAAGGCGGGTTCCGAACCACCAGAGCTACGGTATACATATCACATAAAAAAACCAGAGGCGAATCGTGTTTGTTTCTATACTTTCGAAAGTTCGGATCCTTATTGGTTGCTTGTTTTACTGTATTACGAAGGTACTTGGAATTGGGCAGTTCGAGAAGCGCGTTAAATAGCAGAGACTAGGCTGAGTAACGTTAACGGAAGATGTGTACTCAAAGAAACAAGCACCTCTCGTGCACTCCCCTCGCAGGCTTTGGTACTCAAACAGTTAAAACTTGCGGAATGTTAGCACGGTGTTTCGCGTAACCACTTTTGTCGGAGTTGCCTCCACGATGCATACTTTATCCCCGGATGTTTCTCGAGGTCTCGATTTGCCAACATGCAAATGAGCCCGGGCTTATACGCGGTAACAGTGCCTGGCGGTAACATTTGCGCCGGATTGAAAAAGAGAGACGTAGGACATGTGTATGTACGTGGCAGCACAGTAAAAGGGATTCGGCACAGTCAGCATGATCTTCGAAGGTGACGGCGCGCTTTTCGCAGCTGCACGCGGACGCGCAAGAAAAGCAGGGGTTTCTCTCATTCAATAAAACCAATGGCATCCGCGAAATTGGCCAAACCATGGCGCACAGTGTCCCCGATCGTATCCTCGCCATTTTCTGCGCGTCACGCTTGTAACCGTTTAGAATAATACGGGGAATGGCTTGGGAAGCGAGAGGAGGGAGGCTGCTCTCTCGCTCCTGGACGGTTCCACTTGTGCCCACGGATGAAGCAGCTAACCGAATTTAATGTGACGGTAATAAATCGAGAACACACGCCCGTACATCGATACGATCGAAATTGAGAGTACATGCCTTCAGAAAGATCTATGAACACTTCTTGGTCGAGATTTTTCATTTTTATATTTTTATATATCGAGTTCTTCTATATCATTATTTTTATATGTTGAAGAAACTGGTCCTCGCGAGCGATATTTTTTGCTATTATATATATTATTGTTGTTATATAGTATTATTGCTTGCTACTTTTTAGTAGGAAAATTCAATTTTGAAGAAATACAATTTCGAGGTACTTGATTAGCAGAAGAAAATTACACGGATAAAGAAAAGGGTTAACGAGCAATCTCTTATACGAGTATCACTCGTACATAGTCCAACATCCAAGTTTGAGCACACACTTGCTGCCAAAAATCGACACCACTCTAATATAGACATATCGATTTCAAACAGAAATTTAAATATATACCCTGTTGTGCTTATTGTTTTCCATAAAATTCAATAACGTTCGATTCATCCAGACTTAAACATAAACCAGAGGCTCGTGGCCCGTTTCCAGAGAACAAGACGCGCGATATTATTACCGGATACTCTCTTTTTCCAGTTGATTCGTGCGGGGTCGTAAATTCGTCAGGCCTGATAACCGAATAGAGGGTTAGCCTAGAAAGTTTTCAGCCCGCGATCAGGGCTGATGGCTCTTTTAATTCCTCAAATTCAATTCGAGGAAGGCGCACGTCGTCCAGCGCGTGACGAAATCCGAATCTCCTCGGTTATTCCGACGAGTCACCCTCGTTTCCCTCGAAATGGTAATCGATGACGAATCAAATGGCTTTCGATAACGCGGCGTAACTTGGAAATTGTACGGTGTCATCTCCCACGGGACGTTCTTAGAGGCGCCTGACCGATGATGGATGGACGGCCCATCGACGAGGTCGGACGCCCTCGATAAGTCGAGACTGCTTTACTTAAAATATCGGATAACCGAGCGCCGATGGAGGGGCGAGGAAAGTGGAGAAATTATATTTCGAGCGCAGTGGCAATAGCGACACAAGCGCTATGAGCCGCTGGAATCTCTGCGGTTCGTTCCCTTTGTGCATCGAACTATGCGCTACCTTCGGCTTATTTCGAGGTTACGTGTTTAACACGTGTTTTGACTCGTGCAGTGGTGCAAGGTCAATGATATAATGTAGAACTATTCCTTCGAGTTGGAAATATAGATTTTAGTAAAACGATAAGTGGAAAAGTATAAAGTAAAAGGATTTAGGAAAAAGAATAAGCGCAAACGTAACTATACGAGAAGATGGTAATTTGGGCTTGCAGAGTAATAAATTGTTTATTGTTTTGTCAAGACTAAATCATCATTATTTTGAACACACGAGCAAGTGGAAGTCGAGGATAAGCTTGAGTTAACTATACGAAAAATCAATATAACATGAAAATCCCAATAAGCAAAATAATTTGGGATTCATAAACCATTATTCCATTAATTTCTTCTTTCAATAACCTTCCCTAACCTCCTTAGTAACGTAACAATAGATCTGCAAGAATAAATTTAATTCTGAAACTATACACGTATATATGTTTAAAAAAGAAAACAGGAGAAACATCGATAGATCTCGACAGAACGATCTGCGCGCGGCAATAAAATCGTGTACAATTGGAGAAAACACAACCTTATAAAATTGGCCCGTTTCTTTGCAGAAATGATCGGGCCGATCATTTTATCCGATTCCGTGTTCCTACAGTTAAAGAATCCGCAGGTTCCCCCGAGGTGGTGCATTCACGATCTCCCCGATTGTCTCTGATTACGAAGTAGAATTTACAAAGGATATTGCTCGAAATCACGAAGGATACATTCCCAGCTTTGGTCTAAGCTTCGGCGTGTCCTGGAGGCACGATCGTGCCGCAAAAGGTTAATATCTTCATTCACGGCGCGCCAGGGCCGGTTACCACTTCGATTCGAAGGTTTCAATTACGTGGCAGCACTTTGTATCCCGCGTCCGCCGTTCCATTCTTTCTGGCAGAATGCCCTTTGTCGAGATGAAAAAGAAACGCGCCGTCGCGTGAAGCGGAAGGATGCAGAATGCCGGCCGACGAGGACTTCATTCGGGAAGTCGTCAGGAGGCCGTCGAAGCGTGAGGCGCTCTTAACCCGTGGACGTCCCGACGCGATATTAATTGCAGCTCCTCGAGAAAATCTGTTATCGGATATCAGGGCGACGGGAAGTCCGTGCAGGCTAGGAAAAATTCTTCTCTCACAACGGAGAAAATAATAACTCGCGACTCTCCCGGGCCTCCACTCGCGCGTATATCGCAAAATGACGATAAAATGGTAAGAGTAAATTATTCTGAACGAAGATCCAAAGGTATAATAGAGATTTGTTATTTTTTATTGATTTTATTACTAGATCCACGTAAGATGGTATTTGTATGTTTCTTTTTTGCGCGTTTTCTTCACTGGGGTAAAGTACGTTATTGATTTTGACTGTTTAGATTTTAATTTGTATTGGTGTTCAATGCGGTGGTATTTTTGCAGCTCGATGAGGAATACGTAGAGTGTTCGAGACGTTGTTTAATAAAGCTCTGTTAAACCTTTGGCTTATTATTCGTTAGGGATATTTTACTTCTGCTATTCTTCGGTAAGGTGAATTAATAATATATGCCAGCCCTTATCAAGAATGAATACTAATTTATAAAGTTTACAAAGTAAGTACATTTAGTGAACAAAAATACGAGGAAATAGATGATTATGGAGAAAGGTTTCGAAATCAAAGATATATAGAAAAACTAGAGAAAATGAAGTCCGCTCACTGTACTAGCAACGACGTTTCTTGAACAAGAACACTAATAATAATACCCAGATAAAGGACAAGATTCCAAGGAAGATCGCAGTCAGCGGCAGCAGCAGAGTTGTTCCAACATTAATACGGACACTGTTTGAATTGAAGATTAACCAGGATCCGTTCTCCGAGCTGCGATAATCATTTAAAATCCGAAATCACGTACGCGGAACTCGAAAGCTGGGCGCAGCTTGTAACGGAGGTTTTACACGGTCTTATATCAACGCGTAAATTCCGAACTTCCATTAATACTCGAGCGCTTGCAATACCTAATTGCCCAACTCTATTTCCGCGGCCCTCGCTATCTAATTAATAATGCATCGATTGGATAACACGGCGGCCCGTACCTTTGACTTCCTGGAATTAACTGGTTAGCATACGAGATACCCGCTCACCGCCCTCCCTTATTAATCATCGCTTTTTGTTCACCGCCAAGCCCGCGCAACCTCCGCGACTCCCGATCGCGCCAGCCAAGAGAGCTCGAGCTTTACGGTGTCCAAGAAAAACCGTAGAAGGAGGGACCTTCGAGGCTAAACATAGTTCCCCTGATAAACGCCCGAGGGCGATTATTGCGGGCTTTGCCAATAAAATAGTTGTTCCCGGCAATGAATGGCCCGGCCGCAAAGTTAACTATCCGGCTCGAGTGTCGCCCGCACGGAAACTATCAGCGAACAATTCTGGAGGCGCCCAGCAATGGTACCCGCGGCCAGCCTCGTGGAGCAGGGCGAAGGTTACTCCGTTAGGAGCGTGGGGCGGCTAGACGAAGGGAAAGAGCGAGGGGCTGGGGGTGGGGGGCCGACAGGAGGGTTACTCGAGCCCTATTATCGGGAAATTAAAGGCAGTAACTCATCTCGGGACGACTTCTATTAGACTTTCCCTGGCCAAGGCGGTCGATATTACTTTCGATATGAACGAGCCACTAAATTAATATCCACAATGCACTGGCAATTATGAAGGGGCCCTTATATATCCCGGCCTCTCCTGCCTGGCGTCCTTCGAAATCGCTAGTCACGACCAGGATCGCGCAAATGGGCCGGGCATCTGCGATATTCGGGACGTACTCCGGGGGCTGGACCGCTTGGAATAGCCGGACGTTAGGGTAAACGCTGTCGTGGCAGGAATTCTTTCTCCCAGATTTAGCCGCCTCCCCGAGAATCGAGGCGGGACGAGCTCCGCTCCGGATTTCTGCCCTTTCCTGGGACCATCTCCTCCGACGGATATGACACTTTTCCCGCTTGCTTCGACCCAACTTCCGAAATCGAACGTAATCTCACGTAACGGAATCCGTTAGTGTCCGGTTGTCGACGGGAATAAATGGACTGCCGGGTTTTTCCGAGCGGAGGGTAACTATCGATAGTTTTCTACTCTTCGATAATATTAATATATCATTACTGTTCTATAAATGATTGGATATATTATAAATACATGGATAGTCTGGTTAATTTTCGAACTTAGAAAGATACAAAGTATTTCCCTTCAAAGTTCCTAAAAGACTATTCTGCCGACAAAGACGCGGAGTACTATTTAGACAGGTTGATGAGGTAGAAACATCGTTCGAAGAACAACGTGGCTTTGCAAGGAGGTTATAGAAATATTTTGGCGAGATTCGAAACTTCTGCACCCATGTGCGTATTTAAAGAAACGCACCTTTTATCATAAACATTTGATCAAAATCAACGTTTTATCACAAACATGCACAAATCATCAGCAGTACACAGCTCTACAGCAGACGGAGGTTACTTACATTTCGAAGATCCTACATGCATCATCCGAGTCCTTCGATTTTTCTTCCCCGACGGGCTCCCTTCCCTATCGTTTTAAACACCAAGGAGTGAGCGGCGCGTTACGCGATCATTCCAGTCAGGTTCATAGGCAAATGGACGAGTAAACGGTATCTTTGAAGGGCTCCTTCGGTGCACAAGACCATCCGCTCTCTCCGCCCTAACCGAGCCGTCTCGGAGAGTCGAAGGTCGTTTATAATAAACGGTCGAGAGGACGCGCGTACACGCGAGAGCGTATCGGGAATTTGCAGGCGTTTATGCGCGACTACTGCTGCCGGGAGGGGTGGGGGCCACGCCGCCTCCATTTCTCGTTACCCCGTAAGAACAATGGGAGCCCCTCGCGTGGGCGTTGTTAGACGGCACCCTCGCGTCAAGAGAAATATCGCTGGATGCGTTTTGCACCGTTGGTACGGCGCGTCGTTCACGACCTACCGTCGGCATTATTAGGCCGTTAGTACAAGGGCATAAATATGTCGGGGTGTTTCCCCGTACGTGTTTGCAAGGGCGGCCTTGGGGCATTAACGTCGCCCTTCGTGGTCACCGGTGGAGCGCACGTTCGACCTCTCGAGGCGATCGAGGGTCGTTAAGGCCGTCGCATTTAATTTAACGACGCAGGGCGCAGTCGTCGATTGCTTCGAAAATACCGTAAAATATGGATTCCGGGTGGCCGCGTCGAGGAGCGCTCTCTCTCTCTCGTTTCAACCCTTCCGCGGACCGGGACCTCCACTCGAATCGGCGGGCGCGATCGGAGTAACGAGACACGGACCGAAATCCAGGGTGGAGGAACGTTTCGAGCCCCTGACAAAGCTGCCACGGAGCCTTGGAGTGGGACTCGCGAAGGTTCTGTGGGAAAAAAATATTAGGAAAGTTCCGCTCGCTCTGGTTACGAGTTTAGAGAAGTATGAGTATGTTCGTTTGACGCATATTTGGTAAGCTCTTTTTTTCAATGAGTGTATAGGTACTGATGTAGTGAATGAATTGAAAGGAAGATGATTCAGGTTGGTATTAGGTGAGACGTGATCGTGTATCCAGGGTTGCTGATGAAGTTTATTTATGCCGCTGTATTATTCGTGCGAATTGCACCAAGGAAGAAATGCTACAGAAGCGTGTACAAATATATTGAAGTGGTGAAGGTATACTTTCGGATAGAACGTGCAGAAGATGGTTCGAAAAAGGTCTAGTAGGTAATTTCGACCTTTCCTATAAGCCACGCTCTAGACGATCATCTTTATCACTCTCAAAATAAGGAATATACAAATTACCATTGTACTTGCAAAAATGCTAAACAACGATAACAATTATATTATTCGATAAAGTTTCTCCAAGGTGTAAAAAATTTCCCTTTATTCCAAAAACGGACAGAACTCTCCAGTAAACCTAACACAAGCTTGACAGGCACATCCTCGAATATTTTCCCGCGTCTCGCGCGCTGTGCCCAAAATCAACGTACGCGGCCAAAGCCAAGCTCGGAGGAGCAAAGAAAGCTGCCGGCTGTGAAACGAGCCGGGGGCGCTTTCGATACGCGCAAACCAGCCACGACGTCCGTCCGTACGCGAAAGGGTTAACCGTGGCCTTGATCAAACAGGCCAACCGCGGTGGGAGCGGCGCTAATGCGCGCTGCAAAACGCCGTAATCCCACTTAAATTCGAATTACAAAGGTACACTCGAGCCGGGCCAAAGCTCGAAAGCCGCGGCATCGGCCGGGCGTAAAACACGATTACGATACTTTTTTCGGATTTCTGAGCGGCGCGCCGGGCCCGCGCCGGGGTTTAATTCTCTTTCCACTTTGGCACTTCCCGCGGCGTGGCAAACAGGGACACACGGGGATTACGGGAAATGGGATTGCCGGCGCCTACCTACGTGGCTACGTACGAAAGCGTATAACGGGGCGAACAATTAGGCAAGTCGGACTAATGGCCGTTCCTGAAGCGCCCCGCGGAATCGCATCACCGAAAATATATTTTAAACTTGCGCGAGCAAGGCCAATTACGCGTAATTCAGTTCTATGGAGTTGCCGTACGTTTCATCGCGTATTCTCTCTCCCCCTCTCTCTCTCTCTCACACTCTGACTAACACCATCCCAGCAGCAACCACCCCCCGCGGCGCCCTACGCGATGGCGCAACGGTGTTAGCTCACCTTCCTAATCGTTTTAACTCACGTACACGCACGGCCGCGTGGCACACCTACGCAGCCCGAAAATCATTACAACGGCGCGGAACCGTTCGTTTTCGCCGGGGCTGCGTTTGCACGTTCCCGCGTTTGCACAAGCCCCGCTCCCCGAGGGGCGCCAGGAGGCGGCGCGCCATCGCCAACGCCGCCGAGGCCCGGCCTTCCGCGCTTTTATCGCGCTGGAACTTGCGGAAGCTCTACCGACGGCCGCCTCGACGACGTCGTAACGAGCCGCCATCGAATTTCGCGCCCAAAGGTTTATCGCCTCGTAAATCGGAATTACGCGGTTCTCGAGAGGGAAAGAAATTTTGACGATCGGATTATGCGCGTGGGACGAGGAGGAGGAGGGGGGGGAGTGGTGATACTGGAGTATGAGGAGGTTCGTAGGAACTGGGTTTGGGTTGGGTATGGAATTTTTGGGTCATCGTTTCGAGGACGTTTTTGATGGCTGTTGAAAAAGTGCATCGAATAGTTCGAGTGTCGTGAGTGAGGAGAGAGGTTCTAAGGGAATGTATTGTATTTGTTTTTTTAAATTCATTTTTTGGCACTGATTGCTAAGGTCATTTGGCCTAGGACCTACTGTTTAAGCCGGTACCACGAGAATTACGGAGAATTAATATTTATATCACATAGAAAAATCAGAAGTGATGAGCGGGATCTGAAAGAATGTATCGTAGTTTTTTTTCCTCGTCTTCTTTATTCGACTTTGCTGTTGAATACTCGAAAGCGAGCTTTGGAATGGTATGACGAATATATTTATCAGGGTTGTGGCGGGGAAGAGCGCTTGGAAAGCTCCATTGTAACGATGGCGGTGCTCGAGGTAAAGCTGTAAAGTTCTTCATGCGCGCCATGGCATCTGGTCAGGGAGAAACGCATCCTCCACGCGTGCGTTCTCCTCTTGGAATTCGAGCTTTTGGAACACCGCTTCGAAAACCTTATCCACTTTCGTATTATTCGTTCAGCACTCGTTCGAAGAACACACGATGAAGACCCTTAGACTCCTTCAAGCCTCCTGTCGAGCCACGACAATATCCGCAGCCTCTAATTAACACGCTCAGGGACTACTTGGAAGGATTTTTTCTAACCCGCTCGAAACTTTCGCCCTTTAAACGGCGCACACTTGAATCCCATCAAGAGTCCGGATTTTTCCGTGTTACAGAATTACCAGGCCGCTCCACGGAGGATTAAGCGGGGCGTTTTGTAAATTATACCAAGACCGAGATACATGCCGGATTAACTTTTCATCCGTTAAAGCCCGGCTTTCGGTAGCTGCGATGTAATAACCGCCGGCGGTGTTATTCCGCCGATTTTATTTTCCTCGGCTCGGGAAATATTCCGAGGGATGCGGCGACATATTGCACGGGCCGCTCCTCTAATATCGACGCACAACCCTTGGTACGTGTTTGCGTTCACACGGGTGCATATGTTCGATCTCATCGATTCGTCATGATCGCGGCCAGTCCCAGGGAGCGGATAGAGGAGAGCGGGCTATCCTCGTGCCACGGAAAATGGCCCGTTGATTAAATCTATTTTGGGTAATCGACGATGTATGAATGATAGACCTTTAACGCCGGCTGGCGGGGGCCTTCGAGCGAGATGGAACGACCGAGAAAATGGGGAAAATATGAGCTTAGTCGCGTATAACGCCCGGGATCCATCCTCGAGGCATTCTCATTGCTCATCCGAGCGGGGGAACACCTATGTATGGAGGAAATCGAGCGGCGCGTGGCTCCTTAATTAACCTTTAGACACTCTGTTTGCGCTTTGGACGTTGAAGCCGATGTTGAATTTACCCGTTTCGGGATGCAAAGGAAAGTAAGAGTCCGGCTTATATCTTTAAAGGGTTCGTGGATAATTATTTTAAAGTTATGTTGTGTGTTTAGGAAGGATTATATTTCGTAATGATCGATCGTAGGTTTTGATAGTGCATGTTCGTGCGTTTCTTTATTTTTCGATCGAAGGATGACTCAGGGTTAAATAAGGTTTTACTTAGTAAGTAGTTACTAAGGAGTTTGAATCTTTATTATCATCTCTGGTTTTTCCATGTTATGACTGTAGCTTGGGTAATTCGGAATCTGCTTTAAATTATGAATTCTAGGCTAAGTGAACTTAGTAGTCCACGCCGTAAATTATATAAAAAACAAAAAGCGTAAGGGTTTATTATTATTAACACTAAACTCAGAACAATAATCTCTTGAATTCTTATAAAAACTTTGTATCTTCTTTCTCTTTTGCATCTAAGAAATACATTATCTAGTAACACTGACCGATCTAGTAAAAATGGACGATTATAAACTTCAAACGATAGAATACTGGCGAGTAAGATTTTTAGAGCTTGCGCCTTGTTACGTAAGAAGTATAATATTAAGAAGCTACAGTCATCGTTTTCGACTTTTGATGCGAGCAGACTTCGCGACTCGTGCTCGTTACACGGTCTCAAAGGGTTAATCGCAGGTTGAGGGGGAAGCCCCATCATAGCTGGATAAGCCGTCCTCAAGTTGCAATGACAAGTGCCCGGAATGTGGGCCGCGATATTTCGCAGAGACTCGCGAGACATCCACGCAGGCAGGTAAACAGACGTGGCTTTGTTGCAACTTGGATGATTCTTCGGTTTTAATGCGCTCTATCCTCGGATAAAGTTTCCATTGTGCTCCCTCGCTGAATCATCCGGGACCAGCGTTGCTCGTAACTCCCTTTGCCGGCAGAAATTCGTCGTAATCGCGCTACTTGGCGCGACGATTACTAAAATGGGCTCGATGAGATTGGAGTTTGACGACGATTCCATCGCTGATGTCTAGTCATCGCTAATAACTCGGATATCACCGCGGTCCAAATGTCGTCCCAGTAAAAGCGAGAATAAACGCGCCTATACAAAGTTTCGAGAGTCGCGGAGGTTCGATTATTAAATTCATTTTTCTTGCCAGCAACTACTAGGGTCATTTGGCCTAGGACCTACTGTTCAAGGTGGGTTCTGAACTATCAGAATTACAGTATACATATCACGTGGAAAAGCTAGAGGTGATGACTGGGATTCGAAGTCGAGTCTTCTACATGGAAATTTGAGCTTCTATCCACTATATAACCGTAGCTCTTTAAAGTCATTTCGTCTATAATCTACTATTTAAGGTGAATTCTGAACCACCAGAGCTACAGTATACATATCACATGGAGAAGCCATCGGTATAATAGGCGTGATTCGAACTTAGATCTTCCACGTGGAAGTCCAAGGGTCTATCCACTGCACCACCTCTCTCCACGGAGGATTTCAAAAAACTTTCTATAGAGAACATAAACCAAGGATGGCGTACGTACGACACTCGAAAGTTTCGCTCGGATCTCCGTTCACGTACAGTGCAACTGCCAGCGCCGCGCCTGTCTCAATGCCCTAATTCTAGAGGTGTCCAAGAGAAGAATATCCTTCTCTAACCGCGACCTTGTTTTCTCATTTCCTAACGATCACTTCCATCGAAGATCGAAGCGCGTCTGTCGTGGTCCAGATGTAAACGAAGCACCACGCGCCACTGGTTCCGCATCTTCAAGGATCTCCGGTATCGCTAAAACTCGGCACACAGAATAGCCGAGGAGTCGATCGCGAGGGGAAGCGGAGGGACAGACGGGCTTGGCGGCATTACGATCATCGCCTGGCGCAGATATCCAGGTCCGAGAGTTACGGCAGTCGTAGCGATACGAACAATGTGGTATGACCTGGCAGTGATGCAATTAGATCATCCTGTATTACCCGACACCGATTCTAGACCAGACTGCCAGTATCCGCAGTCTCCTACACGCGCGTGCATACAGGACGTTTCAGGAATAATCCTCCAAAGTCCAGGAATACGCTATTGAAGCGAGCGAAATAGCAAGAGATTCTTGGCAAACGTGAGCTTAATCTCTACACTCGATACAGTCATAACCGTTTACATTCTCCAACATTGAACACAATCGCACTGACCGTAGAAAGAAAGTGTCCTCCAATTAAATCTCTCCTCTTCCAAATTGCGAAACAGGTAGTCACTCGATGTTTCCCAGTTATCCAAGCGCATCTAATTTACCTGTGGTAAATCAAAAAAGCTTCAAACCGTGGCGCACAGTCCGATACCTCCGTATAATTCGTCCGGCGCCAGTTGAAATACAAAATGCATTTCAACACTCTCCCCCCCCCCCTCCTCCCCGGGAGTTCTCAACAGGAGCGTAAATACCGGCGGTCCGCCCGCTGGAAAATAGTCATTCCAGCCGACAGGCGGTTACTTCTTTTTTTCAAATCGTCACTTCATCCCTTCAAATCAAAACCATACCCGACACCAGACTTTTCACCGAGAATTAACGTAGGAACCTGTCACCCATGTCGGACAGATCCCCCTTGAAATGTCCTGTGTAAACGCTCGCACGTTCAACCGTAGGCCCCGAGCAGCGCCGACGTGTATGCGTACCTAGGGCCATCGGTGCGCATATGTCTTCGAGTCTAGCGGGCACGGTACATCTGTACACACGCGTGTTCATCGGCGGGCAGCCGCGGCGGTACAAGGGCGCACCTGTGTGCGTCGGTCCTGGGCTTAAAGTACATTCGTACAGACACGTGTCCGGCAGCACGGAGCCCCGTTTATACGCGGTATACCGGGACAGTGTGCGCATCGGGATCAGGGCCTCTGCCCACATCCGCGGCCAAAGTGTAAGGGATACGCGGTGAATGCATCGGTGTCCCGGATTCGGCTGACATGTGCCGTAAGCCGATCGTTTCTAGGATGCAAGACCATTGTCGCGCACGTGCGTCGGTGTGGCGCGCGTACGCGTGTAACCCTGGTATCGCGCGACATGTATACGTACAGAGTGGGACAGAAGAGAGAGAGAGGGGAGAGTGAGTGAGAGTGAGTGAGAGGGTGAGTCAGGGAGCGAGAGGACGAGTAAAAGTGAGCGAGAGAAGGAGTAAGAGTGAGTGAATAAATATGTAAGAGTGGGTGAGAAGGTGAGTCAGTGAGTGAGAGAGCGTGTAAAAGTGAGTGAGAGAACGAGTAAGAGTGAGTGAGAGGGTGAGTAAGAGTGAGTGAGAGCGTGAATCAGTGAGTGAGAGAACGAGTAAGAGTGAGCGAGACAGTGAATCAGTGGGTGAGAGAAGGAGTAAGAGTGAGTCGGTGAGTGAGAGAAGGAGTAAGAGTGAGTCGGTGAGTGAGCGCGAGGAATGGACGGAGCGAGAGAGAATGAGTGAGTGAGTGAGTGAGTGAGTAAGAGAGCGGTGTGCAAGGGGGTGCGGAGAGGGGGTTGGTGTGTGCGCCAAGCCAGGGGCAGAGACTCGCAGGTATATGCGCCACGGCCGCAATTACGGCCGCCGGTTTGACGCGTGTCGACTTTATGCTCCGGTGAAAATGATCGGGGCAGATCCTGTTTATGGTGGCGTTGCCTTGGCGCGACGATACACGGCCTTAAGCCCAGCGCCATCCCGGAAACTGGCCGAAAAGCGAGACTTTTGGCACCGCGGGAAAGCAGGCGGTGGACGAGATTGGACGCGACGTTGTGAATTAATTTGATGGTAATAACGATATACATAATTAACGACAGAACTCCCGGGCTTTTGGAAGCGCGGTTCCTGGGATTCGTGCAGGTTTTCCGTTTGCTTTCCTCCTTGTATTTGAAAATACCCCTCTTCGGTGGTATTGATTCATTCTGGAGGGATTATTAATTGTAAATGATCGTGCGACAGGATGCGAAGGATTAACGTTTGTAAAACCTGTCTGTCGTTGTTTGGAAAGTATTAATAACCGGTAGTCATTTTTCATTTAGAGAAAAGAAGTAATATTGATAAATCAATATAACCGTTCATATACTATAATAAGATTGTGGAGAATTATAGATGGTAGCACTCTTATAAATAGAAGACAATTTTTTAAAGAAATTAACCATGTCACATGGTTCGATATTTCTCTGATGTTAAACTTGAAAGTCGTGAATCTCTTACAGTATCACTGTTGTTGATGAAATGTATTTGCCTTCTTATTTTCTCTCGATGCAGATCATGAAGATAACGCAGAATCGAATTTACCCCTCGAGATGATTTGAAAATCCTTTGGATTATAATACATAAAAACCTTAAAGGGCTCAAACGCAGTTTCGATTCGAAAGCTTCTTTTTCGACGCAAACAAAATACATTCGTAACTTTCTCCCGTTCCTTCTTTTTTTTCTGACATCGAAAAGGAGAGCGTACGGTATAGAATTTAAAAAAGCCTTTATCAATGGCCAGATAGAAAATTGTGCTGGATGAGATAGAGCGCAAAATTATAGAGCGCCGAGATGGTAGCCGCGCCATACTTTACCAGGAGACCATGTTCGGCACCACAAATACTACTTAGGGTCACCGAGGGTTGTTTCGATGGGGAAAAATAGCCGGGGGTAAAACATCCGGTACGCGTGTTTTTTTTGCAAATTACCTACAAGCAACCTGCTATTCCCCGGCACGTCGTAAATTGCAACAATAGGTGGATCGTGGCTTCTGCGTTTCGTTCGCCCCTCCAGTATTTTCCAGGAATTTCATCTGGTCGTCCGTAAGCTACTTAACATTTCGCGTATCTGTATTATCCAATATTTAGAGAAATAAGGAGTTGGGTTTTCCTGGTTTTAAAGCGTCTTCCATTTTCCATGTTATCGGATACTTCCGGAAATTCCACGATCCACTGCAGTACATATCGCGCGGTTATATTCCACATTGCGCGGTTACGTTGTATTATTTTTCTCTGAAGTAGGAAGGGATTTGCGTAGATTGCCTCGTAGAAGTGGTTGATTTAGGCACGTAGAGACGAGCAACCGAGCGTGCGCACCAGGGGTGAACTCTGACTCATCCCTCATGGCGCAGGGATGTAGTCTGCAGCCACCCCCCATGGCTTTGCTGCCCCCGAGCTACGCACGCAATTACCATCCCTGATTGGATTAGGCAGCGTCTTGATTTGAGCCCAGCGTCGATAATCTCGCCCATCCGTGTCTGCGTTGTCTCCAAAAGCTACCGGAATGTCTGCCAGGAATACAAGGATTGTCCTGGAAATTCCTTTTTCGATCTTATCCCGCAATCCTTTATTTCATAAACATTGTAATATTCACAATCGTCCAAAAATTTCTTTTAAGTCTCGTATCTCGCGACTTTGACCAAACAGTTGACACAAAGATATGTATGTCATATATATTTATAAATTTATAATATCTCATATCTCATATCTAAGGTCTCATATCTCGATGCAATAGTCAAGGCTCATCTGTCGAAATATAAAATCGATCGATGCTAGTGAATGATCGACTTCAAACTCAAGCTAGACACAGAGATTTTGGCGAAAAACAAAAGCTCTGTTTCGTATGAAAACAAGGTTCCTTCGAGGACTCGAGTGCAAGAGAGAACACGAGTGTCTCGGGTATAAAAATGTCGTCGCTATGAAAAGCGAGGGAAAGACATAAATTGACACGATGATAATGCTGGCGGCTATTTTCGATTCGAAGCCCTCGCCGGTCCACTTACCTCGCGGTATCGGCCTACGAGGCCAACCAGGAGGAAGGGATGAAAGGATAAATTGAAAACGGCATTGCAGCATTTCTTTTAGGAGAAATGCTTTAATTAGAGGGGATTGCGATGGCTTTGAAAGATAAAATTAAAGATAGCTCCGGGGACTTCCGGCTGTGTGCGCCTTAAATCGATCTTTTGACAAGCGATTCATTCGCCCGCCCCTTTCCTCGCTGTAATCGCTACAGGACCCGCCCCCTCCGCCTTCCTCATCCCGAAACGGCCTACGAGCTGGGCCCCTAAATTATTCAAAATGCCTCGCTGACTGCTCGAACGACGGTATCAATTCAATTTAAGGGGCGAGCCTCGTTCGAGCCGATGTTGTTTCTAATCCTGGATGAAGCGCGCCGCGTAGTTAACCGCGGATTAATCTCCACGGATCGCTTCTTTCTGGATCCTGGCAGACGTCGAGGGGAGGCTTGATTAGTAAAAATGTCGACGGCGTAATGAGAAGCCGTAATTAGGAAGGCCGGTACGCCGCAGACCTTCGCGCCACGAGGCGCACCCTCCTTTAAATTACCTTAAAATAATGTTCGGTCTGATATACCAGGAATTAGTACCCTTTGCGCTCCTAAAGTCGAAGGAGACGTGAGGGGTATCAGGATTGGATGAGATGGCCAGACGGAAGGAAGAGGTCTAAGGCGTGGATAGAAGTTTGCTATGAGCTTTCTTTGGGTTTGATATATGATGTATTAATTACAAAGTATCCTAGCATGTCTTTATACTTAGTCTCTTGTATATAGAGTCGATCCTCGAGTCTTCTAGCTTTACGTGTCACTTGGGAGCTCGTAACATTTCTTGCTAAAGAACTTGTACGATGCATTGGAAGTGGTGTCTTACTGAGCGGCCTATCATTTTTAATTTTCCACTTGATATTCTTGGGGAAGAATCGACGTTATCTTGTGCGAATGTTTGTCCACTTATCCCAGTGTTTGATTTTTTCTACGCCTTTTTCCTTCGATTATCTCCAGTTCATTCAGCTTCACATCTTGAATGATCATTTATCTGTTTCTCAATCTTAATTATTAGCATTATTAATGTTTGGTTAATCGAGCCACGTATCAGTGGCCAGAATTTATTATTCACACAAGATAACGTGGATTCGATCGACCGAATTCTTCTTCAAAAAGATTAGATGGAGAATTAAAAATTATAGGCTGCTCAGTAAGACCAGTTCCAATGTATCTTCTACCTTTACTTTCTTGCTGGAATTTCTCCTTTACTTTCTATTATCAAAACTGTTCTCTTTCGTTTTCTGAATATGACCATTCTTACTAAATCTTACTGCCTTCACAATCTTCACTTTCTGACCGCGCCTTCCGTACTTCACTACCGCCCCTACGACCAGATCTTAATCTCCCACTAGCCTTCTTCACCACTCATCAGTAATACACACAAATACTACACTCCACAGTTTCAAAACTCTCACAGAAAGGAAAAACGTCCATCCAATTTCGGGCCAAAATCATCCTCGCTGGCGTAAGCGAATATCAAGGCGCTGGTCCGTTAGGGGAAACAAATTGTTGAAGCACGGGTCCAGCAAGTGCCCACTAGGCTCTGTCACCAGTCATCCAGTAATACACACGAATACTGCGCTCTACAGTTTCTAAACTCTCTCAGAAAGGAAAAACGTCGATCCAATTTCGGGGCCAAAGTCATCCTCGCTGGCGTAAGCGAATATCGAGGCGTTGGCACGTTAGGGGGAACAATTTGGTGAAGCACGGGTCCGGCGAGTGCATTAAGTGATACCATATGTCACCAAGGTGTCGAGGGTCCGTCTCGTTTCTCTGGTCGGGATGTGACTCTCGACCTTGCTGGAAAAAAGGCAGAATCGACGCTCGGATCGATCGCGTAGCGGGCTATACGCATGGTCGCACGCATACAGACGTCGAGGACCGGCGGCACATCCGCCTCATGATTTTTGTTCTCGGGTGCCCGTGCCACGAGGCGAATAACACGGCACCGAGAGCGCGTCGTGCGTCACATATTGATGGAATCGAAAGACGAATGGTCCGCAGGAATGGCTACACCCTAAATCTGTTCAGGATTTGGCAGAAGCAGGACTTGAAACGAGTCTCACGTTCCCTATTGGAAAAGGACGATGGGCGCACTTGCCTGCCAGGCCGGCCAGAGCGGTCAGAAATGTACTCACGTACGAATTCCTTTTCCCTTTTCCCCCGGGGATTGTCCGGCTACTTCTAATTCGGCCTATATTCCTTCGTTTATTGATTGATAAGCCGGCCGCGTAGCTCAGGGATACTTCTCACGCGTCACGATCGCGCCCTGCGAAAATTATCCAAACATTGTCGAATAAAATATCATTGCTCGCTAGTTTTCGATTAGTTGTATTATAAATATGATTCTTTTTATCGGTGAATGCGGTTAAACAGAAAAAAAGCTCCTCGTAGCTGATTAATAAGTCGGGTTTGCTATTGAAATCGTCTAAAAGCGTACCGCTATCTTTTATCTCTTTTTGCTGCTTTTAGGTGGTGTTATTATTATATACCTTTACTCTGGGTGCTTTTAGGTAGTTTTACACTTGGCACGATGCTTATAAAACTCGCTAGGAAATAATACCCTCAAAGTCCTCCATCTTTATATTATCCTCGGTATGCCGAATGATTTTTTCATTTCTTTCCTCGGGTACAATGCAGAGACGAAGAAAAGTTCATTCTCGCGAGGCGCGCTATTATTATAAGGTAACTATTTTTATTCGGGTTATGTCAGCGCGGTGGATGGGAACTCGGGTAGATTCCATCCCTGGTAGGTTCTATTCTGAGTAAAGCCCATTGTCTCTCGGCCGTTCCATATGACATTCATATCGTACATTCAGCAGTTCAAAATCCACTTTAAGCATTATACGCCGGGCCACGTCCTTCAAATGGGCCAATGTCGAAAATTCAGGGGACAAACAGAGCTCCTCGGCCGGAATCTTCTCCTCCTTTCAACGCCGTAAATCACTTAGAAACGATTCTCCCAATTACCTCGATTCCTTTCCAGTGTCTCGCAGTCGCTAAGGACGAGCATCGAGCCTCTTCCTCCCCCGAGGAGCGCCTCCTCCGAGGGAGACAAAGAATCCCTCGGTTATTCTTCTGCGATCGCAAAACGGAAGCGTCGTAGGCGAGGGACGCCTAGCGGAGACGTTATTACCATAAAATAATGAAAAGGGATCTGCGTGCATTACGGGCCGTACTCCATTATGTGGGGCTGCCCGTGGTCTTCCTGCGTAGTCTGAGGTATGCATGCCTCACTGGACAGATAGATAGCCCCGCAATGACGGGGCAAAAGCGGCCTTGTCCATTCGCGAAGGGCGATACCCACACGGATCCTCTGTTCCATCCGGACGTGCGCGTGCTCCGGAGTAGGATCTCCCTTTTATCAGAGATGTTCAATGCGGCCCCAACGTTGCGACACGTACCGTACAGGGTGCTTCATTTTCCTTCATCGTGCTGGATTATATAAACAGCGTACTCTATGAGGATCACCAAAAAAAAAAGAAACTCCGCGATTAGTAATAAAAAGAGAGTAGGTAATGTAAAGAAAAGATTGTGAATATATCGTATATACACATGGACCTGGAATTAAGAACTGCCTGGTGTTCTAGTAAGGTGAATAAAATAGTAATTTCTTAATTGTCTAATTAATTTTTTGACAATGATATTCAGCCCTTACATATAAAGCTTTACAGACTTAATATTAATTTAAATTCAAAAACAAATTCATGATAATATAATAATCTATATTCACCACTTGGACCGTGGTATAATATGAAATGATTAAAAGTGTGAGTTGATTAAATAAATTTGCTTACGATTTTGATAACATTGAGTGGTGAAAAGAGTCGTAAATGTATTTATTTATTACTTATGTATTTAGTATTACGATGTACAATAAGATGCTGTTAGCAATAAACTCTTGCATAGTCAAATATCATCAACAATTCTATGCAGTATCAAACAAAAAACCAATAATTTATAATTTTTAAACGTTTATCATAACTTTGCAATGGATGATTAGAGTTTCTTTACATAATATCGTTTCTTGTCTCCAATCATGGAATGCGCCAACACCGCTTGGCAAGATACGGATGAACCACCCTGTACACTAGCAGTAATCCGTCGAAACGGGGCAAACCCGACGGCCAGTAAATGCGCCTGCTTCTGAATGTCATTAAATATCCTGCATTAGCCCCGTATTTGGGCTTGATTGGATCTCGATTGGCCAGGCTCGAAAACCCCGCACTCTGGCTGCACTTGAAACTCCGTTAGGGATACAAGAACTCGGGGGTTCCCCCATTCGATGCTATCCGGAGATCGAAACGATCATCGGTTTGCTTTAGGTTCCGAAACAGCCATTTGGCGTCGAGCTACTTTCAGGGATCTTTCAGAAGCAGATCTAGCCAGTGGACAGCGGGGATATTTCACTCGACATCCTGAAAGAAGTCCGCTGCCAGTGAAATCGTATTACTTATAGAAATCTATGTACAATGCAACGAAGCCCCCTTTATAGACGTCGCAGGCTGCGCGTCGGCGATGCGCGATCGTCCCAGCATAATTTGCTTCCTAACTTTAAACCACTCTCCCGCCACTATACCCCATACTGGAGCCCGCGGAATTAAATATAACGCAAGCTTCGTGGAAAACCTCCATCGCAAGCTACGTCCACTCGAGTCACGCTCATCCGCGTAATAAACAACCCATCTCGCTCCTCCTTCTATCCCACAGCAAACACCAGATTCCAGGAGGAATCACGGGACTTTCGATCCCTCGAAACCACCTCGAACCCGCACAACCGTGGCTGCGCTTAAAACGAAGCGGTATCTCCTTAACTCAACCGACCACTCGCATCCCCGTACGAGCCGCGTAACGGCGCGCATCGAAGTCCCGATTACGGGGGGCGAATTGGAGATTTTCGATCGCGGGAAACTTTGTTAATGCCCAAACACCCGGAGCCGCATCCCGAATTAGGCTGCAGGCAGAATCAGTGGCTCCTTAACCCGATCGTTTAGCGATATTCCAGCGGGTACCATAACACGCCCGCTGGGTATCGATCCAATCGCAGCTCAAACGGACGGAACACGTCCAACTGCACTTGGAATAATCACGTTACCGACAGAACTCGATGACCGGGTAAAAGCCTACCTCCCCCGATCGGGCCTTAACTTCGTATATCCACCCCGCCGGAAGCCTCCACCTACGCTTCTTGGAGGGCCGCGCGGAGGGGGGGGGGATGTGCTCAGGGGACAGAGAGAGGGCGACTGCACACGTAGGAGGAACTCAGAAATCGAATTCCCGCGGGCCGGTGTGGGAACCGAGCGTCGTGGCGGCGCGCGTAATCTCCGGTTTCGTGGAAAATGAAGCGCCGGCCGAGGGTAGGGCCGAATTCCACGCCAGTAAATCGGCCCCGCCGGATAATGAGCCCGGCCGAATAATTTCACTCCCCCTCTTTCCTCCTCCCCCGCCATTCTCCTCCTTTCTCGCTGGCCTTTTCTCCGTCTTTCCGCCGCCCTCCTCTCCTCGCGGATAAAAGACTCGACAGGAATGCGCGGGATGAACTGGCAGCGGTGGCGTTGTATCGGGATTAGGAGCGAGGAGGATTCGGGTGATGTTAACACCTTGACTGCCAGGGGTGTTTAGAAAGGGCATCTTTGTCGGACCACGCGCGCTGGTATTGTGGTATGGCGGCGCCAAGCGCAGTTTCTGGGATTGAGCATTGGTGGATCTTGGTGTGGAGATATATTGGGGTCGTTGTTTGGTGCTGTGGTAGGAGACGGTTAAGTTTAGAGCGAAATGATTATGGACGTTTATTTGGGGAAGGACGAGTGTTTTTTTTGTTTATAGTGGTTGGATGGGATGTATTGAAATTTTTTGGTGAGAAATATTCGAGTATGTTATTGATATGATCCTGGAATTTCTTATAGTTTGTTAAGGTAACGTAATTTCTTTAGTTTTAAATCGTATTTGTACTGTCAGTCACGTGGCAGTCAACGTGTTAAAATTGATGGAAAAATAAGAATTGAAAGTAAATTGATGAAATGAATTAACGAACAATAGAATTGATAACCAGTGTCATCTACGTGGCATCTCACGCTACATTCTGAAGCGCGACTATTACAGAATGGATAAAAACAGCAGCGAGTTTTAGTTCTAACGCAGAGTATAGGTGATATCCGCGCAAGGACTTGCAGGAACCATCGCTGACTATGACCGCTGTTTACAGGATAACCTGTGAATATGAGCAGTAACTGTAGTTGGTATCCATACAGGGATCTGTACATACAGATGCAAACTATTATCTATGTTTATTCGATGATTAGTGGATACAAGCGTTGACTGCAGTGGCATCCATACGAGGACCTCTGGATGCAAGCGTGACTATAGTTCGCACCAGCTTGTAGATATAAACCTCGACTATAGTCAGCATCCACACGATGATCTTCTATCCATGAATCCGAGCACTGATTATAATCGACACTACGAAAGGACCTATGGATGCAGACTCCAACTACAACGGACTATCTCTATCCCTTAATTCCATCGACCCTCTTTTAATAAATCACGCATCCAAGATACATTTCGCATTCCCATCTTAACCACGCTGTCGAGGTTTTTAAACCTCACCATCCATTCCCATCGCTTTATCACTGGCGCATAGAGGGGCCACGCCGCGGAGAAATATTTAAGATCGAACTCCATTCCCGACAAATAAAATTTATACCGGGGGATTTACACATCGAATTACGATTCGCGAGATTTGAGGGGTGCTCCTGAGATCGCTCGATAGTCCGCACGGAGTGCATCAATTTTACGGAGGCCCACCGCTTCCCGGGGAGAAGCTCTTCGAGGCTCTCGAGGGGAGGAAAAATGTGCTCGATGCCGAAGGCCTACGGCGTGAAAAGAAACGGTATTATTCACGATTCGGCAAAGTAACCGCGACGATGCCAAAGTTCCCCCATTTCGCGATACATCAAGACGTTTATATCCCCCTCCCACCCCCTCCCTTTCTTTCTTCCGGAGAATAGAGCGCAGCTCTCCACGTCAGGCCGCAAGGCAACTGGAAATACGTTGGATTCGCCCCGAATATCGTTGGAAAAACCATCTGGTCGGTGGGGTGGCCTCTTGTATCCTCGAGCCGTGGGTTATCGGTGGCCGCGCCGGGGAAAAGCCCCGGCGAAACTTAACATGTGCGCTTTATTGTCTCTTAGCCGGAATAACACGCGTTATTTGGCGCGAGACAAATGCTTAAATCGAAGGAGAGCGAGGCCGAGGGGCCCGCGGTACTCGTATATTTCCTTCCGCGCCACGGCTGTTTCGCCCCATAAAGGTTCGCCCTTCCCCCCTTCCCCCCTTCCCCGCGCACTTCCTCTTACCTTTTCTCGAATGTCGCGTCGGTAAAAATCTTTGGACTCGCGGTGTGATATCGACTGCCTTTATCAGAGATTTTCGCGATACTCTTGCATGATGTTCTATTCATGATCTAGGAATGGTGCTTGTATTCGTATTGCGCGTTGACGTGTATGGGTTTGGTTTGCCGTGGTCTTAGGGAGCAGCAATGTGTTTTAGCTGAACGAGAAAGAAGGAAACACTTCAAGTTTTTTAGAATGTTATGGCTTCTGTGCGAGCACTCTTTGGGTGTATTTATAAAAACAGGCTGGATTTACAGAGGAATATTTTAGGTATGGTGTAAAATGAGGAATGGTGATCAGTGATATAAGATAAACAGGGAGAATTAATATATATATATGATTCACTTGGCATTAGTAAAGACATTATGTGGCACTGAGACGTGGGTTGTGGTATGTGATTATCGTTTTTTATTTATTTTCTTGATGGATATTTTAGCGTCGTTTATGTATATTTCGAAGGACATGTGTCTGTATGTGACCATGGGATCATATATTCATGACCATCGATCGCTTTTAATGTATCCCTGGGCCGAGTCATAGCTGAATGTAACGCTTGCAATTTTACAGGATTTTTTTAGATTTTTGTTGATATCATTTAACCAAGAGGCTTTTGTGTACGTATACAGGAAGTGTTTTATAAATCCACATTGTTGTTTTGTTTATTTATTTTTTTTTGTTACTCGCATACTGCCAGTGCAGAGCGAGTTTCGAATCACTGGCCACGCTGTATTCTATCTCCAAACCTATTTTCCATGGATTTTTCCACGCTACATGTTTGCCCGAAACGCCCAGTAATTCCAGAATTCATTCGAAACAGTAGATTCTACGTTGGACCATCGTACTGCTGTATGTACGCCAAAAATACCGTAAATGAAGGAATAAATGGTCGTCCGGAGGAGAAACTCCGACTCGTCTTGTTTCTACTTCCGCGAGAGGTTAACCTCCTGGTTTACATTCGACACTATAGTGGCTTTCACGCAAATGGCTATAGTGGCTTCTCGCGTATGTCATAATGTTAAACGCTACGCTAGTACAGCAGCTCCATGCCATAGAACCCTATATAATATTTCCTTTTAATATATATTACACAAAGTTGTATAATTTATTATACGTGTACAACAAGATCTAAGATTATCAGATCACAAGAATAATTAAGTGCTCGCAATGACCTTTCTTCTATTGCAACAATAATATTATTCATCATCTCTTTCACCTACTTATCGCATACTATTATACGTAAAAACTGCGCGTTATCCTTACCCTGATAAAAGTATAATCGCCATCCCTCAATATTTCCATACATTATTCACCATTAAAGCATCCTTACTATCCTATCACACTTCCTTCGATCTCACCGCACAAAATCGACTCCTGTTACATTAAACTTTACAATCTACTCCTCTATATCTCTATCCCAATGTAACTCCACAGATTCCAGATTCCAAAGTACCACCAGCAGATCTCACAATTAAAAACACCCAGCTTTACCCAAAAACCAGTCTTAAACCAAAGGACCTTAACCGTCAGTGTCGAAAGTAATTAAAAGCGAGGAAAAAAGGGGGGATTAGATGCTCGTGCGAGGCGCAACACATAACGCCAATACCGAGGCGTGAACATTTATCACGGTGCTCGTTTACCACATCGCCCATTTGGAGCCCCTCCTCGTCTGCGAAGGTCGATCGGAAGTGTCCCGGTGACACGTGACACGGGAAATCCCCTAGGATATTCCTCGTCGTGTTCCACCAGACCGCACGGTCTTATCCGGGCCCTCGAAGGCGACGGTTTGTACCGACGACGATCGTCGCTGCCTTCCTTGGGGTGTGGAGCTGTTCGTGGTGCACTCCGGCGCGGCGGGTGTGAGCGCGTGTTGGCAGCTCGCATGTCGAGGGTGTCGTGCGGTCATGCGATGCCGCCTTCGGCCGGGGTAACATTATCGAACATTACGTTTATAGATTTGTTGCCCGGGATTATGGCCTAGCCGCTTGGAGCTGGCGAATTTAAAGCCACGGGACCGAGCCGACAACCGGGGATTATCCTTGGACTGCGACTTAATAATTAACCCTTTTGCGAGTGGCGAATTTTTCTCATTTCTAATATCGAGTAATGGCGAGGATAATGAGATTCTGAAGCTGATCCTAGCGAAGTTGCATCGTTGACATTAGAACTATCAGCCAGTTTCGGGGCATATTTAGAATAGCATATGTATCTTTAAAAAAAGGGGGAGAGTCAATAAAAATGAACTCGAACTTCTTCATTTATTATCCCGAATGCGGATAGAAAAAGAAGTTACGGAGTGACCGAGAGTGGTATTAATGAACTGCCAATTCGAAAAGAAGTGTTCAATCGTGTACCTAAATCCTGCCTCGAATATTATTAATAATTGCCCGTAAATATAATCTATAATTTAAAATAAATACTACGTATTACCACATTACTCCGTGCCTTATCTCCAATTAATTTCTAATACATTTTTACATATCTTACAACACGGATTACTATGCTCCTTCGATCTTTTACCAGACATCTCAGAAACCAGAGTGGATTACCAAATTCGCGAGAACGTAATAACAGCGATCGAGTACCTTTGAACCCGCTTTTAATAAGATGCAAAGACGGAGGTAAGATTGCACCGCGCCAGTTTAAAGGGTACAAGTCGTGGGCAGGTAGTGCGCGGTGGATCTAGCACGAACTTGCGCTTACGTGAGGAGATTTATAAAATCCCCGCTATTTATGTTGAGTTTTCGTTGAGCGGGCGCGAGCATTGGCGGCCTCTCGAACGGCCGTCGGGCACGACAAGGAAGCCTGCCCGGGGAATATTATTTCTGGAATAATCGAAAATTGCGGCGACCGATCCTGCGCCGGGGGCGCGTGCCTCGCCAGTTCCGAGTTGTACTTTAACGCCACTCAGGGCGCATTTCGCTTTGCCAGCTTAGAATAGAAAAGCGCCCCGCGAAGTGCGCCGCTAAGTATACGTGTAGTGGGTGCGTGATACAGAGTCATTTCGAAAGTACCCTCAATTACCGGCTATTAAGAGCCAAGTGTTAGAAACTGCGAATCGATCGGGCCGGAATACAGAGTAAGAAGTAAGCGGCGACCCCTTGGATTGCGCGAACAGATTAAAACAGAAATTAGCCCTGCCCACTTTGGAAGTAAAATTGAAAATTCCCCAAAGGGGGCTATTGAATCCCCGTTTGAAAGCGTTTCTGATACCGGCCGACCGTATTTCGTGCGCTTTACCTGTGCGCCCCGCGCTTTAACGCCAAGGTAATTAAACGCAGCCCCGAGATCGCTGCTTACCAATCATCCAATTATCCAATTGTACGCGATTAGCGCGACGTTCGAATAAAAACCGCTCGAGCTAGATGCGATTATGATGTCCGCCAGCGGGAGATAAGTTAAGCGCAACACCTCGCGGTGTATGTGTGTATGTATATGCAGGGTGGTTCTAATAACTGAGCCGAGCTGTAACTCTTTTTGACGCGAAGTTAGGAGAAAGTCGTGGAAGAAAAGTTTGCACTGTTCGAAAAGCTAGATCGTCCTATGCGCAGACTTTTTTTTTCAAGTGCGATGGTGCATCCCCAAAGTGCAGTTGCATTGTTTCTTTTAAATAGAACCTCCCCCTTTTTTTTTTTTTTTTCATATAAACACGTTTCTTAAGCAATTCTGCAGTTAAAGTGTATAAGGAAAATCACTGAGCAAGCAATAGTTTATGAGATATTTATATTTTGTACATATAATATATTTATAAATATATACATTTATAGTATAAATACTATATATTTATATTATATATTTAGGTCTATCAGAAAGTTTTGTCCGCTTTTAGAATAAAACAAAATAATACATTTTCCTTACCTTGAATAAGCCTCGAATCAAGCCTTTCGGAATATCTAATAATATCAAAACAGTATTTTGCTCCAACACTTGACAGTATCTTCATTGATCAAAGATAATCACCAAAAGCGTGGCCTATCGGAAAGCTCAAAATCACCCACTTGAAATTTTTCAAACCATCTTCAGCATGTTCTATCAGAAACCGTACCTTCGCCAAAGACGTTCAATAAATTTCTACACGCTTATGTAGCATTTCTACCTTCTCGGACTTCGCATAAAATACAGTGGCGTAAACGAAATTCATCAATAGCCATCAGTACGATCGCGTCTCACTTAATACCAACATGAATCATCTTTCTTTTAATTCCTTTACTAGATCAGTGTCTATACATTCAGTGATAAAAACAGGTTGCCCAATATGCATCAAACGAATACGCGCATACTCGTTCAAACTTGTAACCGCAACGGACAGAATTTTCCAGTGCACCTAATGTATACACACACACACGTATATGTATATGTACATATGCAGCCTGACATTAGCGCTTTTATTAACCGATTACCAGGAGCGTAATTTTCGTGCGGCGTCGAAAGAGAATAATAAACCTCGCGGGCCGATTGGCGGCCCGAGATATAGAGAGGAGGCGCGAAAAGCGGGGACTCGCCGATTATTATCGGTGCATCTTGGCTGGCACCAAATCAAACACATGGCTTGATTGAAGTGCACTTTCCTGAAAGGGGTGAAGGCTGAGAGAGGTAAGGGGTCCCGGGTCTCTCATCAACGGGGATTAAACTGTTATTGCAAACTCTCCGCGGTGACGATGCCGACGTCGTTGGGAGCGTCGACGACGACGACGACGACGACGAAGGACGACGACGACGACGACGACGACGACTGCTAGGGCATATTGAATGTCGCGAAATTAAAATACAGGGCGAAAGTTTGCACATTGGATAACGCGCGGCGCTCCGTAGCCGTCAATATTGAAATCCGGAAATTGTGACAGTCGTACGGCGCTTCCCTCACGGCTCTCCGCTCATAGCCGGCCGCGATTTCGGGTGATTTCGGGTTTTGAATCCGCGCGGACAGCTTTTCCGTCACGAAATCAACCTGGCGGCGACGGGCAATATGCATTCCTGGCGTGTACCTGGAAAATGAGAGAAAATATTAGCGAGGCAAATGCATTCGCTTTGCTGCCCCTCCCCCCATTATCGTTATTCCTTTTAATTCATCTGGCGCTTTGGGAGCCTCCTCTGCGTAGCGACGATAGCGCGAATTTTGTTCGGAAATTTCGAAACTTCGCGGAGCAGGGCCGCTCGTCGAGAAACTGGATCGAAACGAAATTTGCGGGGGCGGAGGCGTCTGCGTGCAACGTTTCGCGTTATTCGCAAACTCGATGATGCTCCAAGGCGTGGCGCGCTTCGAAAGTTTTTCTCGAACTCATTACCGGAAGGTGGCGAGTGAGGATATATTTTTCAGGCATGGAAATCGATCGCGCCGCGCCGCTGGGAAATGTATCTCGCCCCTTGCTCGGCGGCCGCGCTCAAAAGTACTACAAATAAATCCGCTAGACGCGAGGACGATGCGGCTAAACGAGTGGCACAGATACGGATCGCGAATAATGCGATAGGCAGCGCGACATAGTGGCATCGACAGGATATATAGATTACTGTAATTTGTAGGAGAGGCCAGCTTTTTCATCGCGAGGGTAAACATTTTTCTCGGCGCGAACCGGTCTGCGTGCGAGCCCCGATACAAAGTGTTAAGGCCGCCGCCTGTGCGCCCTCCGTGTGTGCCTTATAAATGAATAAAAGGCATACCATCGGCGAAGTTTGCCACGATATTAATTCGAATCGCGTGCGGGCCGCGCGTGAAGCAACAACGTTTCGAAAAATTGCCGCCGGGGCGAACTTTCTTTGGAAAATCGTTGGGTTTATTCTTCCCCGAACATCGTGCTTTAAGTGCAAACTACCTGCAGGATCCGTGGAGCGATAGGTTTGGTCACGATACGAGTCCATCGACAAAATCAATGTTTTCTCTCCTCCCTTATGCTCCGTCCGCGGCCGGCCATTAGAGCCGGCATAATTTCAAGAAAATCTTGAAGGTAAACCAGCAGTTAATATCCACGTGATCCCTTCCGAGCGGCTGCTTACAGAAATCCGGCACTTGTGCGAAAATTAAAAGCCAAGAGCGACATGCGAGGTACTGGTCAAATACACGGCAGTCGTGCAAGCATGTCGAGTAAACTATGACAACCAAAATTGTCTTTAATAAAAAACTGGATTAAAGTCGAAACTTTTGAGTAAGTCGTGTCCGTTGGAACCTGTATGCATCCGTTACCGCTCGTGGGATGTCGTTATCTATTAAGTCGTCCCTAAAGCGTCTTTCGCTATCCGCACGCAGCTGCTTTATCCGGCAATGTTTAAAGAAACACGAAACTGAATCCCTCGATCCTCGCAGCCTCTATCTCCAGGCTTCCTCCGGCAGCGCGCATAATTCAGGAAAATAATATAAATCAAGATACGTGCATCCGCAATTACCTCGATAAAAGTAAAGAAACCTTTGCGACGACCCAACGCATTATCTCGCTGCATTGAGCACCGTTAGGAAACAAGGAAGGATAATAAACCGTGTAATCTCGTTATAAGCAAGAGACATAAGCAAGAAGTCCGCGAGGTAGGAAGCGAGAGACAGGAATGCGGCTTCAGATATTTCCATCGGAATACGCAAGCCGTCCGCGGTGGTCCGCGATAAGGATTAATCGTCGACTTCCCTCCGTTTCTCGCGGTCCATTTCGGATTTGGGCCAACTTAGGCTCGGTCCCGGTTCCACTCGTTCCGGCCGCTCATTCCGTCTCATTAATTTATAGGATATCGGCTTCCCGGCCCAATAGCGGCTCCGTATCGAATGGCGTGCGTCAGTGTCGGATATCTCATTAACATCCGCCGTCTAACGCGCATTTTATTCCCCGGCCTGCGCCCTGGACCGGTTTCTCCTTTCGCTGGCTCTAGCTCGAGGAAGACACGTTCCTCCTCGTGCGCAATAACCGCAATCTTCCGGCGGACACGAAAGAAGCGGCATTCCTCGCGTTCACCGTAGCGTTTCAACCCCCTTAAAATCCATTCGGGGACGTTAACCGAACGATGAATTGAATCGATATCTCCCTCCTTCTCTCTCTCCATTTCTCTCTCTATTCCTCCCTCTCTCTCTCTCTCTCAGCTTTCTTCTACTCCTGTAGGCCCCCGCTTTCACGCAGGAGCCGGTCCTCCAGGAGGGTCCACTCGGGGAAAGTGGAAAAAGCTGGCGGAAGTGGCGGGGTAAGCCTCGGATTCCGGAAACCTCGTGGAGCTCACAGGGCCGAAGACAATCTTCGCGATAAAACCTGAAGCTTCGCCCCTTCGGCGCCGCCGCCGCCGCCGACTAATGGAAGGTGTCGAAAGGGCTCGCGGGGGTCGAAGTTTACACAGGCGGCGAAGCGGGGCGAGGATGGCTCGTGGGGAAGCGAGGAGAGAGAGAGAGAGAGGGGAAGACAGCAGAGGCACGTTGGAGAGAGACAATGGCTTTGAAAGAGAGAGAGAGAGAGAGAGAATCACAAAGGGAGAAAGGCAGGGTGAAAGCGGTAGAAAGCGAGGGAGAGGACTGTACCCCTCTCTTGTACCAGGAGAGAGGACAGAGAAGGAGGATGGATGTGGAGAGGAGAAACGAGAGAGTGAGTGAGAGAGAGAGAGAGAGCCCAATCTCGACGCGGCAGGATGACTACCCTCGGCCATGCTGGATTTCATTTTCATTTCTGCCGGAGGTCGATCAGGGCGCCTGCGTTGTGCGCTCGCCCCCGCGTGCCTCCTGCAGGGGCGGCGGATTTCCACGTTGGAAAGCGGAAGACCTCAGTGCTCGATCGCGCAGCCATGGAAAAGGGTCCGAGCCGGTGCCTCGCCCTTGGTACCTCGGCCAGGAACCCGAGGGCGCCCTGGGCCCTCTGTTTACGTATGCAAATGAGCAGGGATCAATGCCGTTAATTAGGATTCCCCCTCTCGCTCCCTCGACGGCGAGATTCTTCTTCCTCCTCCGCGGAGGTCTCTCTCCCCAGACGCCACCCCCTCCCCTCCCCCCTTCGAGAGATCGCTCACGGCTCGTACGGCTCGCTTCTATCTCAATTTAGCGGGCCGTGCCTATCTTGTACGCCTACGATAAGCTTATAATGCGGTGTGCGCGCCGGTCTCGCACGGACGAGCGACCATAATCGTACGTGATGGTGTATAATCATACGTGCCAAGCCTCCTCCCCACTGCATTCCACCGCTCTTCCGTACGCAACGCCCCCCTCTCCTTCGCCTCCTCGTCCTCCAGGAACCTTGGAGCTCCGCGCCCTTCCTGTTGGGTGAGATCTTCGAGTTTCTTTAACCCCTTGCCTGGCGATATTTAACTTCCAACCGCGCGCGCGCGCCATAAGCGAGGATGAGGCCGTGCTTGGAGACATTCGCGGCTTGGCTGAGCGCGGTAGTTGGATTGATCCTAGAGGCGCTGTGATTTGTATATGCGAGAGTAGATAGTACAGTATAGTATTGTATATTATAGTATAGTATAGTATATGCAAGAGATTTAGGTTTGCGTTGGATGTGCTTTGGGGAATAGTTAGGGTTGGTTGGTTATGGGAGGAGGAAGGTTTGTTATTGCGAATTGAATATTGATAATGATATTTTTATTTTTGTCTTTGAATGAAATGTTAAGAGGTGTCGCGTGGAAAAGTTTAGAAATTTTAAGATTTAGGAAGATTTAGAAAAAGGAGCTTGTGAAGTTATTGGGGATGTTATCGATGTTCTTCTTGCTGTTTTTTTTTAATCTCTAACTGTCTGGACTTTTCCTCTTGCGTTTCGTTCTTGATCACGTGAGATGTCTTGAATAACTTGTTTCGGTTGAAGCTTTGATGCTCTTCGGAGTGTTGGTTTTCTGTAATGGATCGTGATTTGTACTTCGAATGGGTTAGTTTTAATCGGATTATTCTTGAGCGGTGTATTTTAGTGTTTCAGGCCCTTGTTCTCTTTAATCGTGCATTCTTTAGTGGATTCGAATTTGAATCTTGACCGAGTTTGCACCATCTTAATTATTCCCATCGTACTCCGTTTCAGTTTTCCACGACGCTTCGCTGTTGGATCGTGTATTCTGCATCACGCTCTAATTCTTTTTTCGAACCAATTTACTCCATTTTAATTATCCCTGCGTCTTCTCTTGTTCTTTTTTCATCACGTTACCGCTGCTTAATCATACGCCATCCGATACATTTCGATCTGTCCCTTAATCGTGTCTTCTCCACAGTAATTGACTCTTTGCCATTCCCGATCGTGCATCGCGTCTCCTTCCCCCTATTTTAATCCACCTTAATCACCATCGGCCTGCAAAAAATCCCCAAATCCCTTGCCTCAAATTCTTCCAATTCTCCGCGAAGCCATCCTTCCAGGCTGTCCACTCCGGCGTCTTCATCTTCGAGAAGCTCGCTCGAGCGCTTACATCACGATCCCCGGCTCATTCGCCGTGCGTTGCACGGATCGCTTCTTGGCGCAGCACGCCGTGCGGGCCTTCAAACAAAGACATTATACCCTGCCGCCACGATTACCGTCATTAGCCGGTGGACATCCTGTTGCGCCTCTCCCGATATAATTTCCCGACACCCTCGGCCTCGGACGCCGACGGTGGCGTGTCGTGGCTATTATAATATCCACCTAGAAAGCCGAGGTTCCTCGAAAGCCCGCGGGTATCCCCCCTCAGCCGCCACTCTTTTAGGTAAGAGAACCGCGAAGTCGGCCTCGTGTGTATCATTACGGCCATTGGCAGAGGCTCCCTCGCCTATTTGCGCTTTCTCGCACCGAATTCGCGGTGCTCGCGACGGATCGCGCACCAGTGACGGATCGATAATGATCCCGGCTGGCGCGATAGACGCTTTTTCAAAGGGGTAATGAAGATGGAGAGCGAGGGCGCCCCGCGACACGCTCGAAGATCGCTTAATGGCGCGGATAATGCCGCCTTAATAGACCTCTCGCAGCGTGTATATGGCCGCGTACAAATTACGGGTTATCGGTTTCAGGGAAAGACAGGTATCTCGGTGTGTTGCCTTTCGGTGCTGGCATTTTGGCTGAATCTGGCCGGACGTTTTTCGTGGGAACCTCGGTGCATAGGTTGGCGGTTTTTGAGCGTCGAGAGTGAGATTCGTGGATAAAGGTTGTGTCTGCTGGCCGGTAACCTTTGGGGATTGCGGCTGGCTTGTCGTCGATGCTGGGTATTGGGGAATGTAGAGAGGCCTCGCTGAGATGTGGGGTCGAGGAAATGCTAGACGAAGCTTGGTAAGGTGTCTTATTAACACTAGAACTGCCAAACCAGTCGACATGACTGGTCGGTCGTTTCTTTAAAGAATCGTAATGCTTTATAAGGATGTATTTTTTGAGATTTTCCATGATTTTCGTGCAGTACTTAGATCACCATTTTGATTTACTGAAATTTCCTCTTACTCTCCCCTTTGTTTTTTTTAAAGATGTACGTGGTGTTCTAAATATACCCAGAAAGTGGCTGGTAGTTCTAGTGTTAAATATGTCACCTTGCATCCGTGGTCTTTTTTTTCTCCGAAATTCGAGGCGGTATTGAAGAAACTCGTTATACATTCATGATTCGTAGTATAGTACGTCATTGTACACTACTTTCTCCTATTTCTCTCGCGAATTGAAAAAACCACTGCTCACCTCTGAAAGCATCTATAAGAAGCAGAGTTGCCTAATGCAATCGTTTCGCGATCCACGATGAATTAACGACGATGCACTTGTCTTCCTAAGAGAGATCCGTGCAGCGACGGGAAATAAAAGTGCGTGTGCGCACCGAACGGTAAACTTGGCGGGGCGTTTTGCATATTTAAATCCGTAATTAAATTTGTAATTGTTGTCTGGTAAAAGCCCGTTTTATTGTGGGGCCACCGGCGCGGCGGTAGACGAGTTTCCAGTGGCAATGAAAATCATCGCCGTGGCCGGGGCCGGTAATTAAAAGGTAATGAACTCACGGTTATGCAGATTGCGGCAAAGTTGACTGGCACTATGTAGGTGGAGGCTACATCGCGCCGCTCTATGTACCTATCCGGAACCGGCATTCATCGAGGAGAAGTTGCATCAAAAGATTAGGTTAAAACATTCTCTTGCCCGCGGTGGCCTATTCAGGCCGAGTTTCCGTTTACGGGTGCATTTTAACTCGCCTAATGTTAACCAAGTAAGTTCAACTCCGGAGGGCCCTCGATAAGTTTTGCGGGGGAAATTCGCGGAGGCTACATTGATTCTTCGATGGAATTAAGCCGCGGAGGGCTTAAATATATTTTCGAGAATGGCGCAAGATTCATCTCCGCAAATGCGGGAATCAGGAAAGCGGGGAGTGCGAAGTGGCTGTGAATAATCTCGAAAACGGAGATTTGGATTCGTACTTTGCCCCTCATCCCTAAGATTGTCCGCGCTATGGATGTCGAAAATATGGAACTCGATCTGATCAGAAATAATACATCGTGTTTTGTATCAAAGCGCCGCTTCGCGCATAGACTCGATGCCGGCGACATTAAAATGCAAAGGAAGAAACGCGCTGGTAATACTTGGGATTAAGCTTATGAGAGATCGCGGCTGTTGAATGTACTTCGTTTATATTTGATGATTAGTCACGACGGATATATCGCACTATTTTTTACCAATTTAGCATATTAAACTGACATTTTGACTGAGCATTCGGGAGTTCCATTATAACCTGTTAAATATTGACAGTTCTTGACTGGTATTTCAGAGCTTCCTGGTAATACTGGCTGCGCAGTGAGCTGTACTTAGCGATCAATATTTCCATTAAAAATTTACGCTTTATGGTGAGAAATGCTATAAAATGTATTCGGGGATATTATTTTTTCAGGACAAATATTATCGATTTTTTTTTAATCCCTGAAAGCTGATCCTTTTTTTTTATAAAAACTCATCAGTGCTTCTCTTTTAATATTCACTATCTCGCTGCAGCTTACATTTTTTCGACATTTTTCGAACTTAAAACTTTTAAAAACAGTCCGAGCAACTTATATTTAGTATAAGTAATATCTCACAATAATACATCAATAATAACACTCTTCCACCCTCATTCTACGATTAAATATGTCCACCTTGGCGCGTGGCCCAATAATCAAAGGCTTCCCGAAAGACGATAACAATCAAAACTATAATCAGCATTAAGAAAATTAATATCAAAATTAAGGCAACCATATAAGAGAAATAATATCATCCTCCAACACACCAACACTATGCGAAAAACTCTTAATCAACGATCGATTACTATTAAACACAAAGAAAGTTTATACAATCTCTATCCATCAATTTAGCACTAAAGCAGATCCATACACGCCACGTAAACTTTCTTCACGCATTAACACCATCATCATCTCAGTTCAAACAACGCCTACGAGGAACCCAACAGCGACAATTCCAGGTAGGAAAATCCTGAGGAATGTCCCTGAGAAAAGTCATGAAAGGTTAATCTGGATGGGGGCGAATTCGTCTTTAGCCGCTCACTACTTTCCACTTGGGCGTACGTGGTGGCGGGGGCGCGCGTCGAGAATCGTGATTTGTCGAGCAGCCGGCCACGTATTTACGGTTCGTCTGACCGGAGGCTAGATTGGCCCTCGACTGGCATCCCTATATGTATTTTCTGAATTTCACATTTCCCGAGGTATTTCCACGGGGGATATCGAGTCCTGCACCCTCTCCAGTGGCCGGAGGGCTGGCGCACTCGAGCCACGACCTAAGTCGATAAAGGCTTTGATATGCTAAGTCCGAGCGATCCGGCTGGAGATGCGTGAACCGACCACGCAGGCCACAATTGGAATTCGAGGAGAGCCCGGCCCTCGAGACGAAAATCGAGGAGGCGAGTAGGCTCGTATGAGTTAATCGAAAATAGCTGGCGGGAGCCGCCAGATATGTCCTTGATGTTCCGGCATGCCTGGTCATCGGCGCGAAAAAGGCGATCGCGCGGCTGGGGGACTTTTTTCCTTTTTTTTTTTTCTTTTTTTCTCGTCGAGAGGGAAAGCGGATACGCTTGAACACTCGATTTTTTACTCGATCTCTCTCTCTCTCTCTCTCTCTCTCTCCTTCGGATGGATTTCGAGCGAGCGGTTAGGAATTGCTGTAGTTCCCGTCAAGATTTAAGGCGTCATTATCATTCTAAAAGGGTACACGTAGGGCTAAAGTTTTTATATTAAAGTGAGTAATGCGGAGGAGATAATCTCGGCCGTGGGGAAACTTAGAATTTCACAATTTCCCTACCGAGCCCTCCTGAAGGACCGCGATCTTCGTGCAGTCGCCTCTCTGATTATATGCGCTTTATCTATTCGCTCTTATTATTTTTCATTCCTCTTTCTTGGCGCATTCGGATACGCGGAGAGCCTTGGACAGTCGGAACACGGATCTTTACTTTCTTAAATTTCCACTCAATTAAATCACTTCGTCTGCTTGGCAATAAATAACCTGGCCGTCTAACGTTCGGAATGCCGCTTCAAGGGCCGATGCATCAATCAAGCCGACACTTTGGCGATGGCCGGGGGAAAAGTAAAATGGATCGAAAGGAGGACGGATTCGTGGAACTGTTGGAGGAAGCCTCGAAAATTCGTGTTATTAGCCCGCTTTCAAAAAGGAAAATTACGATGGCGGCGGGCCGCGCGGAGAATAAGAATACGGGCGTAAACCCGTTGCTTACTCCCGTCCTCCGGAATTCGTGTGACCGAGAGAACAATTCGGTCTGGCTCGGATAAATTTTAAACGTCTCTCGACATTCAAGGAATTGCGAAATGGCGGGAAATCCGACGGTTTTATCGAGACAAACTTAGCCGTATTCAGTAAACGAAACCCAGTCGGTTTTGCAGAGCAAATTTTGCTTCGCACACGCCCAGTAGTGCCTTCCATCTTTAATCGCATTAAAGCAATCAAAATCAATAAGTACAACATTTACTTTAAAACCACATTTTCTTATTTTTCAACCACATTTTTTTATTAAGACGCTTGACTCGACATATCGTAGATTTGTTCACGTCGTACCAACGTCCGATCGAAGCAAAAGATTCGCTCTTTTCAGAACGTTTGTTTCCATCTTTGTCCCAATCCTACAAAGTTTACGAGCCCTTAATTCCTTTTTGTCCGTATAAACACCGCAGTTTATCCCTTTCTTACTCACGTTGATCGATTTATAAGGACAAAATATATAAACAATACAATATATAAATAATACAAAAACAAATACATAATCAAATAAACCAGCAAAGCGCACACGTTGACGCACGCCTTAACACTATTCCAACCACGAGCGATCAAATGACCGGTCAGTGATTTCTTCGAAAAATCGTGGAACTTTGAGACGCGGTTACTCGTGAGATTTTCCACGATTTTCTTGCAGCATACGGATAGATAAATTAATATATCGACATTTCTCCTCCGTCCTCTTTTTCTTTAAGGATTATTCAGTACATCTAAATATGTCTAGAGATTGGATGATAGGAATAGTGTTAATACAAGAGTGGAACTGTTCCGACCTCTCGATCGCAACAACATTCTACTCCAATCTCCCCTCAGAGGGGATATTTCACTGCAAAAGCCTAAAAAGCAGCATTTTGAAGAACGTGCGAAATAACGAATCGTACGAAAATCGAAGGCCGCCAGTACTGCAATTTCGGCTCGCCAGGGCTCCCTTGGGCGCTATCCCTCGGTTCTAAGCGCGCGAGGACGATTCCCGAAGGCCGCACCTGCGCCGAGCGGCGCCAAGGCGCTTTTGATCTCCCCGAGGATCTGCGCGCGTCTTTATGCAGAAATAAAGGCCGGCCTTTGGTTGGAAATGAGTCGCGCGGACGAGTGTTGCAGCTGCGCGGCGGCGCGTCCTTCCATGCGTGCGAAAAAAGTGGATGCACGTGAAGGACGACACAGCCGAGGCGCGAGAGATACGCGTCCGCGGCGCGGACACGGCCACGGTAGCGAACTTCTGTCCCGGGGATGCGAGTCCGGGCCCGTTCGAGCATGAAGAACTCACTGAACCATATTTAACGCCATCGTGTTGTATTAACTCCCGTCGAAGCAGCGCCGCCGATAAGACGCGACGCGTTAAAAGTTTCGAGCGATATGTCTACATGCACGCGCCTATAATTCCTGCCAATACGAATGAAGGGGGGTATAGGGAGAGAGGAGGCCGCCGATCGTGTTCGAGCCGTTGTTTCCTGTCGGCCAGCAGGAATACGTTGTATCGCTGAAGCGCTGGAGGAAACGTCGATCGTGAGATCCCAGAAGCTGGGCGATCTGGTTCTAGCGTGTGCCCCATTATGGCGGGCTTTCTGCAGAGGATGCTACCTTGGACCGGTGTACCTTGATTATCGTCGTTGTTATTGAAGGGGGGAACTGCTGATTGGGATATAAGTAGGACTGCGAGTTTCTTGCGCATGTTTTATACAATTGTCTGTGAATGTCGTGTATTGGAGTATGTGCTTGATTTTGGCAGAGGTTTTGATTTGTGTCAAGGTCAAGGAGTGATACGTGGTTTGACAGAGGAATATTTACAGGCTTATTTTAATTCTGCATCTGGTCTTATGGAGGGAGAATTTTGGGCGTGTATATTGACTATTTGTGAGGCCAAGAATTACTGCTTGTTCTTAAACCAAAAGCGAGGAGGTTACGAATACATGTACCTGCGTGAATCAAGGTCACTTCAAGGTCACGATGTGTAGATCACTATACTCATCTCGGAACCGACTAGCACATCGCGTTAAAAAAAATGTATATTAATATGTCAAAATACAGCGAGCTTTGCAGAATATTTTTTTAAATCGCCATCAGATTATTTATCATTTCCTTACTTACTTTCCTCACTTTCGACAGTAGCGTAAATAATTCAGCTCTAGTCAATAACACATTAAACGCTCGCAGCACATCCCTCCAGTCAATATCGACACCCAGTATACACATTTTCTTGTTCACAAGCAATTCATGGCGATACGACAGCAACGTTCAGGAATTTCGAACCTATCCGAAATTCAGCCTCGCGACAGCCCATCCATGAACTCGTCGTCTATTCGATTCGATGGAATATTCAAGCCAGCCGATCTGTAATATTTTATCCGACCTGTTGAGGTGAAATAATGGCGAGCAGCATCGCGAGCATCGGTATATCTTGCTTCCACGAGTCGGGGTGGCTTTTTCGAAATGCACGCGCGGCCAGGGGGCGAGAGATATTTTTTGCGTCCACAGCGGAACGCGGTTACGGCCAGCGCGAATTTAATGTTCCCTGCGGGGCGCCGAATTTTTAAGATTGAAACAGGAGGAAGAGCAATTTTCATCAGGGAAACACCGCGGAGTCAGTTTGGCCTAGATTAAAAGCGAGGCGCAGGCCGGTGGGTCGCCTCCCACACGTGAATCCGCACTGCGGTATATATTCATATTTCACGTACTCATAAATAAGCATTTGCATTTCGCCGTAAACATTCGCCACCGCTTAAATATGAATTATATCCCTAAGTTGCCGCCTTGTGGCGTTTAAAGGACGGGTAATCACGTACGCTGACGTGGCGCATCGCCCTTAGAACGATCGTGCCTCGTCCGGCTTCACTTTCGATCCCTCTCTCGCGCCACGCGACGGGTCCCATTGGGATCGAGGCGTCGAAGTTTTTTTTCTTTTCTTTTTTACTCATTTTCAGCATCAACTGTTAAGATTATTTGTAGAGCTGCTTGTTTAACGCCTTGCCCTACGATTTGAGTTTCAAGAGAGTGGGTCTGAAAGGAGAACAGGATCTTCTCTAGTCATTCCACGGTTTGAGAAATTGGTCTTAAGTTGCTCTAATCGCACACTGCTTACGGAATGGAATACACGTGTAAGGTAGAACTGGTTTAATCGTGTAAGTTATTTGGTGGATGATTGTAAACGAATTGTGGGTGAAGAAGAAAGGTGTCGTATTTATTGGGAAAATATAATGATGGTACATGTATATTAGTTGCGGTCTTTATCGAGCAGCGTATTTGCACAGGTATCATTTTTAATTCTCCATTCGATATTATTGGAGTGGTTATCGAATGGAAACAATCATCTTTCGCCACCAATGCGCAGCTCGAAAATTAAAGGATAAACGATACTAATTAAAATTGAAAATTAAATAAATATGAAATTAATAGCGAACGTTCCAAACCACCAGTTACCAGTATACATATCGCATGGAAAAACCATCGGTATAATAGGCTTGATTCGAACCTGGATCTTCCGCGTGGAAATCCAAGCCTCTATCCACTGCACCACCTTAGCTCTCGCCACGGAGGATTTCAAAGAACTTTATACAGAGAGCATAAACCAAGGATGGCGTACGTACGACGCTCGAAAGTTTAGCTCGGATCTTTGTCCACGTACAGTGCAACTGCCGCGCCTGTCTCAATGCTCTAATTCTAGAGCTTTCCAAGAGAAGAATATCCTTGTCTAACCACAACCTTGCGAATGTCCCTCTGGATTTTCTAACGATCATTGCCATCGAAGATCGAAGCAGGTCTGTCCTCTTCAAGGACGCGTGCAATAATCAGAACTTCCGCTAACCGCGCGAAGAAGCGACCCTCCAGCAGGAAGTAGGACCTCGGCCTCGCGGGCCTGCAGCTTTACAAGTTACGATAAAAGTGGCACGAATTTTACGGGGGCGCAAGATGGTAGACTTATGGCTCCAATATACATTATATGAGCGCCTTTTCGTTCATGCGTGTTTCATAGGCCACTATTTCATGTTTATATTTAGTTTACTGCCGACGCCGAGGAGTGCGTAAAAAGGAGCCGTCGACGCAGCGATATCGATCCCGCTTCCGCGGTGGGCGACGAGGAAACAATGGGAATTATGGACTAGAAATTCAATGATCCGTCGTTGGCCCACATTTTAAATGAGACATCCCGTTAATGACTGCGTGTAAAATTTACAGCTCGTTATTTTCTCGGCGCGATAGCAATTAACGTTGTTTTCCATACGGGTTTTGCTGAATTATGCTTAGCTCTTTTCTCTCTCTCTCTCTCTCTCTTTCTCCTTGCTCAGCCTGGTACAATATTAACTCGATAACGATATTCGATAATTAGATTCGCGAGCACAATCGACGAAGTTGGCTTTGTCGGGATTGGCTAGAAACTTGTAAAAATCTGTTTTGCATTGCTCTTTGTTCAAGTTAACGCTCTGTTTCGAGACAATAGGTTGAATTACAAGCTGCTTTTAGACCAGCAATGTTTTTTTATCCGACGCGTCCTTACCTTCACGCTATTTGTAAAGACTAATTAACGATAAGAGGATAAAGAGTATCAGGATAAGAATTCTCTTCAATATCAACATCAATATAAATATTCAATCATTCACCACTGGCCTGCAGAACGATTCAATGTCTTATACATTAAAGCGTGTAAGCGATCCAAACGAATATTCAGTACCTTTCACTGTCCCATCAACTGCTTCACCAAAACACTGACTGCTAACAAAAAATAAAGAAAGATAAAAAAGACTCTTAAAATCATCCATAACCTCGCTACCACATATCTCGATTCCCATCGCTTGAATCTCAAGAATCAAGAGACGTCCATTCCCCCATCATACAATAAGACGAATCGACAGTGGCCCGAGTACATAGTACATGAACCTTCTCCTGTTCGATCGCACGTATCCCCGGCTTAGGAAGCGCGCGTAGGCCTGGTATAATGAATAAAATAATCGCAGGAAGCGAATTAAGGTGGGGCTCAAAGGGAGAGATCTGGTTTGCAAGCGGCGGGGAGGAAGAGGAGCCCTGCGTTACTGGGGAGCCAGAGGAGAAGAAGAAAGCATCGGCCTGGTAACGCGATACGACATATTCATCATAAACCATAACGCAGAACACCTTGAGTATTCAGGGCCCGTCAGAAGTCCTCAAAGAAAACTCCACAAGAGCTGCGGAAGTCCCTTTAAGGGCTATTATGATCTTCAACCGCGCTCGGGGAGGCCATAGTCTGCCCACGGTTTTTGTATTACCCACGAAAAACTAGGAAGATGAGGAGCGAGGATGATTATTACGTTTGGAATCCTACCTACATCGGGATAGACTGTACGCAATCGAAATGGGATATGGGGTCAGTGGCCGGGACGAGGGTCGAAACGGGAGATGGCGGATACCGAAAAGCGATCGTATCGAGTCCCAGATCATAACGCGGAATAGCAGAAAAGAGCACTTAACTCGAGGATAATTATAACTCTCGTTCCCTTGCATTATACGCACACCGGGACCGCATTCTACGCCACTCGACGTCGGCTTTACCTGGAAGCGATATTGATGAACAAACGATTAGCCATTAGCCGGAGCGCCGATCAAAATGCCAAATGTCGTGACAGTGACGTGAGGGGAAATTTTCGTATTTTCGTTGCGCGCAAATTGGACGATTTTTATCCCCGTGCGATCGAAGTATTGGGATGTTCGAGGGGGATGTAGCGTGGCTCTGGGAGTGGGGATCGTTGTTTAAAAAAGAGGATGGTTGTAGTTGAGTCGTCGTCGAGTTTATTCTTGGAGGCGTAAGAGGAGGCAAAGCGCGTAAGAGCTTTGTCCTATCCATTGAGCTTTTGTCGCGACTGCCAAGGGTAAATTTACACCCGCTTTGGCCACGAGGTTTCGGAACTAATGTAAGATTCTTAGACTCGAATGTCGTATGCCGACAGCGTAGGTAGCAGGCGGCGAGGGAATAGTAATTTCCTAGATTTAATTAACCAATTAGTACATGTCGCCTTCCGAGCGCGTTAACGAAGTCACGCAAACAAGCAGCTGAGTCTTGGATCCCGCGATGATTCCAATCAGACGGCGCATCGTGACATTAAAGATCTGCCACTAATTAAGTAAAGCTCGTTTTGCGTTCGGGACACACGTTTCGAGATCAAGAAGGGGCCGCGTCTACAAAAATGATCCTTTAATGCGCGATAAATTGCGAGGAGGTACCGTAACGATAACCGGAAAGACTCGTTTTGGGAAGATGCAAGGTGATACCTGGAAAACAGGGAAAACAGGTGCTGCTGGAGATCGAAGCGCGTTTTTCTTTTGTCTCGATGCTGTAAAAGGTGTTCAACACGGAGATTATGGTGTATAAATATCTGTGTAACGATTAACAAACCGCGGATTCCGCTCTTATGGCTTCTTGGATGAAAGTTCATTATCGAATTCGAAAGGCGATTCGTTCAATTTTAAATACGATTAGACAAATCACTTATCTTCAGTAGAAATATATTATGTCGCTGCTCTTGTACGATCAACGAAAATTTATTATTCTTCTGATTAGGAGCACTCTTGATTATATTTATGACGTTTTGGGCTACGATGTGAGGTTTTTATCAGACTACATTAGAGACCGTTAGGACATTACAAAATAGAAACAAATTCCTCGTCCCTAATTTCACATATCACCATAGTTAATTTCTTTCTAGTTCTCACGTCGGTCAACCCCAAATAATCGTTGAATATATTTTAATTTGATGAATTCTTCCAACCCAACGAACAATCAATTCCTACGATTATTCCAAATAACTTACATTCCACTGTTCGCAACAAACTCTCTTCGCCCTATCATCTTCATATTTAATCAGCCATTCAGCAGTGGGCCCATCATTCCTATGTACGAGCTCATAATCACAACGGACCATAACGCGAGTCCATATTCTATTAAGCGTCATTATCGAAAACGTAATAAGGCATCTCCGTCGGTCGTGACACAGTATAGTGCCTCGTAGAATCGAGAGGGTGGCCGGCCCTTTATTCCCTCGGTAGAAGGATAATGCTTTATAACTTCCAGAGCGTTATCAAGCCGGCGTTATCCACCTTTCCTTCCCGCATAGAGCCACTCCGTCCCTTCGAGCCGGCGGTAGTCGCGCGGGAGGTTTAATCCAGAATATTTCGCTCGCGCATTTTACGTCATATCCCGCGTATATCAACAGAGGAGGCCGGTGCACGGATATGCGTCGCATATGGGGAGATTCCAATACAGAAAAGAGACACGCCTATCGGATTCCTATTATTAAGGTTTCCATCGAAACGCCACTGTGCCTCCCGTTGTTTGTCATGTTTCGACGGTACCCTTCGCACACAATTCCAAAGCTTTGAGCTTTACGCCTCGATGAAGCTTTGGCCATTCAAACGTCGGCGCGCACCGGACGAATGGTCGTGTACCCAATTTATTAAAGTGGAAAGCTGACAGTATATTAATCCAGGAGTCGGGCCGCGATTGCAACGAGTACGAATAAGCATCGGCTTCGGGGGCCCTCGAAATGTTTCCTAGGGCGCCCTTTGAGGCCGGCGCGTATAATCGCGATGTGGAATTATTGCGCCCCGGTGCGAGCACGATCTCGGGGATCCGCTTTGCGCGTACAGCGTGGACGAGGAAGAAGCGCCCACCGCCGACCAAGATCTTTTTCCGCGGGCCGCATTAAGCGGAATATTAATTTTCCTCGCTGAGACTACCCGGGCCGCTCCTTCGACGCGCTTAGGAATATCGCGCGTGTCTTTGAAAAGAAGAGGACGCGAGGAAAATCTGGCGGAATTAATGCGACCCGCGAGCGGGTTTGCGGATCTTTTTCCCACTTCCCCCACCCCTTTTAAAGAAATTTCATTGCGGATAAGTTGGGCGGTATACTCGGTTTTTTTTTGCTTTAGCGTCGTAGATGTGGTCCAGTTATTGTACGAAGAAAGGGTATTGCGTGTATCTTTGAAAAAAGGGGGAGAGAGCGAATAGGGAGTAGGTTGATACGATTTATAAGCGAGATATTAATCTATTTTTCTGCTTTTATCCGTTTTGAAGAAATTTCACCGCGGATAATCGTGGCAGTATACTCGGTTCTTTTCTTTTTAGTATCTGGATATTTTCCAGTTATTGTACGAACGAAGGATATGGCATGTATCGTTGAAAAATAGAGGAAGAAAGCGAAATGGGACCGAATTAATACGATCTACATTTAGGTTTCTCGTTCTTTTTTCTACTTTGACCCCTTTTAAAAAAATTTCAGCACGGATAACTTTGGTGATGTACTCGGTTTTTTTTTTAACTTTCGTAGATGTTTTCCGGTTATTGTACAAAAAAGGAATATCGCATATATCGTTGAAAAAAGATTGAAGATCTTCTTCTTTGGAAATTCTTATTCTTCGATCAAAGGGCGTTTCGTGCTCGCTTAGGAGGTCGCCTGGCCAGCACTATTTATGGGCTCTTAACTTCTTATTTTTTACAAACGCTTATTTACCAAATTTAACCAATTTTTTACAATATATATATATATATATATATATATATATGTATACGTATACGTATATTA